>CAUYPO010018525.1:0-25453 GCA_963574435.1 Cheirogaleus major
GGGGCGGCCGGGTAGAGTGACGGGGTGCGGGGCGCGCCCCCGGGGGACAGGACTCGCTCGAAGCGCCGGCAGGCGAGGGGGGGAGGGGTGGTAGGGGCAATGTATGTAACCCTAACAATATCTGTACCCCCATTATATGATGAAACAAAAGCAAAAAAAAAAAATAAAATAAAATAAAATAAAAAAGGGTTTAAGTAACAAATTAAAAATCAACATCTCTTTTTTTTAAGTGACTAAAAACCTGAGTAAGAATAACAAAATGTCTATAGTCATTCAAATGCAAGATTTATAGAGAAACTTACAGTCAATATAGAATATACATACTGTAAATATTTTAAAATATACAGCTGCGGTCTCCAACCCCTGTGGCCTGTTAGGAACCTGGCTCAGAGCTCCTCTGGCCCTTAGGAAAGGTGGGGAAGGGGGGTCCACACAGCAGGCAAGAAGAGCAAGCAAAACTTCGTCCGTATTTACAGCCGCTCCCTATTCTCATCACCACCTGAGCTTCCATGAAACCAGTCCCTGATGCCAAAAAGTTTGGGGACCGCTGGATATTATATTAGTCAGAGTGCAGACTGGAACACAGAAAGGACTACACAGCTTTCTATAATAACAGAAGGAATCTTTCACAGGAAATAGGTTACCCCAGCAATAGAAAAGGTAAGAAGCAAGAAGCCAAAAGGTGAAGAGATTATCAACCAAAGACAGCTGGAGTAACCGGAGGCCAGGACCATCTAGTGGGAACTTAGAGCCCAGAGGGCGGTCAGTTTTATGAAGTTGAGTCCATAGCAGAGATATGGCCCCTGCTGCCGCTGGAGATGCCACGGGAAGGAGAAAGGTGGGGAGAGATACCCTGTATTCTCCCTTCATCTTACCTTCCAGTCTTCCACTAGCATCTCCCATTGGCTTAACTTACCCAGAAATCAGAGGCCAGGGAAATCGGGCAAATATTCTCTGCAATACAGAGCACAGCAGAAGGGGACCAGGAAAGGATCTGAGAAATCCACTAGAAAGTTAGGAAAGAAGCTATCCAGCAGGAGTAAACAGGTGAAGAGGTAGGAAGATGCAAGTCACATGTGAGGCTAAGTAGATGAGCTTCATATGAGTAGAAACACCACGTGATGGAGAATGGAAGAGAAGTTCAACAAGAAGCAAAAGAATGATGACAAAGATGATGCAGTTACTGTCTTTTTGCCAATTTGTTCTTATATCTACTGACTTCCTACTATCAGATAACTATTAGTTCAGAAAACAAACAAAAAAATCATTCAGATGATTAATTTTTCAACCCTAAGTAACCTAAAGTTGATATCCTTTAGATTTATCAATTCCTCAGCATATATTATCCTAATCTAATAAATATGACTCTCCAAGTGTAGAATATTTTAATATTCAAAACAGCAATCAGGAACTCTTATTACAGGAAACTTTTATGTGAAGCGTGACACACTAGCAGGGGTCCTCAAACTTTTTAAACAAGGGGCCAGTTCACTGTCCCTCAGACTGTTGGAGGGCCGGACTATAGTTTAAGAAAAGAAAAACTATGAACAAATTCTTATGCATACTGCACATATCTTATTTTGAAGTAAAAAAACAAAATGGGCAAAAACACCCGGCGGGCCGGATAAATGTCTTCGGCGGGCCATAGTTTGAGGACACCTGCACTAGAGAGTCATGTTAATAATGTTGAATTTGATTCACTTGGAGAAGTTTAAGCAAAGCGAGATGTTGGTAGCACCATGTGGCACTACTTTGTCGAAGGACATTACCTAAACATTAATCACCTGCTGCCTCATCTTTTCTGGGTCTTAAAACTGGTGAGAACATAGTCTGAATATTAAAAACTTTTCTCTGTAGTACTGAAAATAGCCCACTATCCTGGGGCTGGTGTACCTGGGCTTGAAGTTCGACCCTGTGATTTGTGCTTGGTGGTCAGATTTTTCTGACCATGACCAAGAGGATCTAATATGATAGGCTTGCCCCAATTCCTGGTTTTCATTCCAGTTTTTCACTGGTGTGCTAACTGGGACAAATTAATATGAAATGTAAAACCCTCTTCTCCCGGCTTTATGTCCCATATCTTCGCCACTCAAAATTTATTCTTGAGAACAGATACACTCATTGAAGCTCTCCACACACAGTATGCCTCTGTGTTTTTATCTCCTTGTTCTACTTACTCCAGCTCTTTCTTGCCTGACAAGCATCTATGAATAATTCTTCATCCAAATTACACACTATTTTGTTTCTCTGAACACATGATTTAAGTTCAGTCCTTAAATTCAGTCCTTAAGTTCAGTCCTTCGTGCCACAATAGTAACCTCTGTTAGCCTTTGTCACCTGTGTTAAAACTCACCTCCTACAGGATTATAATAGTTTCATTGTCAATCTCTACCTGTCTTTAGAGTTCCCCAAGGGCTTGGACTATGCCACATTGCCTTTACATCTTACAGTAGAAGGCTAAATGTTAAATTCTCAATAAACATTTGTTGGATTCGACTGAGTCTGGTCTTGATTTCTAGCTCTACCAGTAAAATTGTAGGAATGCTTATTTGACTACACAGCAGGCATCAAATTATAACAATGTCTCAAGATTCTTCCTGCTTATAAGGTCAGACCTAGGTTAAGGAGACCTTCCTAAATTATACCTGAATTTTCCATATGCCTTTTAGCTTTTGAAAAATGGATTTATAATTTTGTTGGAGAAAGAGAAAGGCAATAAGGAATTGGTTGGAGGGGAGTGTCTGACTAACCATCATATTAGTTTCTGACCTTTGACACATAGCAGATCTACCTTAGTTTCAATCTTGCCACTGTTTCACCAAGAAATATTTAGTATATTTTACAACCAAAGCTATATTCTTTCTTAAAATTTAATTTTTATTAAATTGAGAAATAATTGCATATATTTATGGGGTACAAAGTGATGTTATGATTTACAAATATGATGTAGAATAATTAAGTAAAGCTAATTAAGATACTATCACCTCAAACACTTATTTTCTGTGGTGAGAACATTTGAAATTTACTTTCTTAGTGATTTTGAAACATAATGCATCATTATTAACTACATTCACCATTCTATGCAGATCTCAAAAAGAAACTTATTCTTCCTGGCTAACCGAGACTTTGTACCCTTTGACCATCACCTTCCCATATTCCCCATCCCCCAGCCTCTGTAAATACCCATCTACTCTTTGCTTCTATGGGTTCGATTGTTTTAGATTCAATATATGTGAACATGTGTTATTTGTCTTTCTGTGCCTGGATTACTTCAGTTAGCATAATGTCCTTCAAGTTCATCATTGTTTTTGTATTAATAAATGAAAAGAATTCCTTATTTTTTATGGCTGAATAGTATTCCATTGTGTATATATACACACAATTTCTTTATCAATTCATGTGTTGATAGATACTTAGGTTGATTCCATAACTTGTCTATTGTGAGTAATGCTGCGGTGAACATGGGAGTGCTTATAATAACCCAAATTACTCAAATTCTAATGAAATGCATGACTTGATTATTAGAAATACATAAAGCCTCTAGTTTGAAGGAATACTAAAGATCAACCAGGTGTCTGCTGCCAAAATTTAATGTGTAATAATAAAGTGGCCATTTTGTGGATGTTGGACCTTTGGTTATAACTATAGCTGATCTTTATTGAATTCTTACAATGACCACATCCTGTTCTAAGTGCTTTATGTGTATGATTTCATATAATCATCTAACAATCCTATAAGATAGAGACTAATATTATTTCCATTTTACAGGAATGAGGCCCTGAAGGGGTTGGGTAAACACCCCAGGGATACAGAGCTCATAAGTACTAAATCTATGATTCATATAAATATCTTGGATCTGGAACAAGAGGTCCTGGTGTCTAGGCTGTGGGTCTTCCCACTAAATTCCAGTAACACAGTATACTTCTTTCAGTAACTTTTGCAATAGGAACTCACCCATTTAACATAAATTTATCATATGCCATCTGTATATCAGGCCCTATACTGGGTTCTGGTACTTTAAGATGAGATATACTCTCTTCTGTCAGGCAACTATGGTGTTGTGAGGAAAAAGAGCAAATAAATTAAAGTGTGATCCATGGTACTCAAGGAAATGTTTGATGAGTAAATTAATAACTGCCATGAAAGTGGTAATGTAAGACTTCAGGCAGCTGGTCGTCAGGAAAGACTTCATGGAAATTAGCTAGATGAACACAATAACTGAATGCGTATTCTATGAAGAGGTAAAAATATGAGAGTAAGTCTAGAAATATGAGACAAACTCTCACACTCCAGAAGAAAGGCATCATATGAGGAAGTAATAAAAACAAATGGAACAGACTCTGAGAAGAGGCTAGAAACAAGTCTGGGGGCTCAGTGTGAAGGGCTTTGGATGTTCAGCTGTGAACTGTGAACTATATCATGACAGTCCTGAGAACCACTTAAGGTTTGAAAGTCAGCTAGTGACATGATCAAAATGACATTTTAGAAAGGTCACTCTAACAACAGTGAGGAGGGTAGATTAAAGGGTCCAGACTGCACAGAACAAGAGCTACTGCAGCAAAGTAGAAGAAAAGGGGAAGGGACTGTGGAAAGGAAAGAAGAGGATGTGCTTGGATGTATTAGGCAGGTTTACTCAATCAGACTCTCTGTGTTCACATAATATATTGCGTATTTTCATAGCATTGCATCTGCATTATCATATAACTTCTTTTTTGTACATCTTTCTTCTGTAATAGTACATAACATGTTCTTAATATATGGTTTTGGGAATAAATGAAAGAATACCTTGATGACTGAGTAGCTAGGGGAGGGGGAAACAGGAGGAAATACAAAATGACCCTCAACATTTCTGGCCATACCCTCAGATGGGCAGAAAAGGAAGAGAAGGTGGTTCCAGTGGAAGGATGATGTGATAGTTTGGATATGGTTTGTCTGTCCCCATCAAAGCTCATGTTGAAAGTTGATCCCTAGTGTGGCAGTGTAGGGAAGTGGAGTCTAGTGGGAGGTGTTTGGGCTATGGGGGCAGATCCTTCATGAATGGGTTGGTGCTGTTCTCGCTGCAGTGAGTGTGTGTGTGTTCTCACTCTCTTGAGACTGGATTCGTTTTGCGAGAATGGATTGGTTCCCAAGGAATGGCTTATTATAAAGCCAGGATGCCCCTCAGGTTTCTCTTTCTTCACATGTGCCCATTTCCCCTTTGACCTCTTTTGCCATGTTCTGACACAGCAAGAAAGCCCTCACCAGAAGCGGAGCAGATGCCCATGAGCTAAATAAACCTCTTTTCTTTATAAATTACCCTCAAGCACTCCTTTATGGCAACACAGACTAAGACAGATGACGAATTGAGTGTAGGCAGTTGCATGAGATTTAGACATGTAGAGATAGCCACAAGTCAGTTTGATATAGAAGAATGGTATTCAGAATATTTCTGGCCTGAAAATTGAGAGTCATCAGTGCATGTGTGATAGTTGAAGCTTTGAATTTGGATAAGATCCTTTAGGGAGTGTGTATATATATATATAATGTATATGTAATATATATATATGTAGAGAGAGAGAGAGAGAGAGAGGGAGATAATATAATGTCATATAAAATATTATAAAACTGATAGGGAGAATATAATATAGTGGAGAAACAAGCACACATGAAGAAAATGGAATAGAAAAAACAGAGAAAGGAGGAATTCTAGGAGAGAAGGGTCACAGAAGCCCAGAAGAAAGAGGATTTCAGGAAGGGATGAATATTCAATAGTGACAGTTGCCACAGAGAGATGAAGTGAGGTAAGCACAGCACATGTTTCATTAGATCTGGTAATATTTAGGGCAATGAAGATATTAGTAAAAGTAGATTCAGCGAGGTAATGGAATAAAAAACCAGAATAAAGTGGGGTAAAGAATGAAGGGATATAAGGAAGTGAAAATAGCAACTGTAAAGTGGTTTTTCAAGAAGTCTCAAGACATTTACCTAAAAATTAATCAACAAATGCTGTTCAAGAATGGTATTATTTTAAGATAGGAAGGGCTTGAGCTTCTCTAGTGGCTGAATTGTTCTAGGATAAGGTGAAAAAAGAAGAGAATAATTTAAAAAATAGAATAATAGCAACTAAGTCACTAAAAAGATGGACCAGGGAGTATAAACTACATAGGGTAGAAGGTAAAGATCAGAAGAGAAATAGAAGTTTTCCAGAAGGCGTATAAGGGAAAATGGGGTAAAAAAATAAATTCATTTAAAAAAGGGAAAAGGGTACAAAGAATAAAAGAAGGGCATAGGAGATTTGAATCAGACAGTGAGATGTTTATGTTTAAATTCTAACAATGAATCTAAGTAAGGTACTAAAAAGGGTGATATATTAACCAAACATATTTTTTTGATACATGTCAGCTCAATGTTAAGTGTAAGAAATATCTAGAGTGTAATCTTGGAAATACATTTCTGAACTGTAGCAGAGGAGAAAGAAGATGGAACTAAGAAAAGCAAGGAACTGAAATGCTACCAGTTGGATTACTCACCACTGTGTAACGTCATGCTGGTTAACTGTGAAACAAATACTAAAATTCTCAAAAAAAATGTTAGAGGAGATACCCCAAAGGCGGCAACATGGATGGACAGAGAACTGTTTAGTTAGATGACAGCAGCCTGAAAGAAGGGCTTCACAGGGCATTAAAGAGTAACTGTTTGGAAATGGCCCCGAAGGTTAAGAGGGTAAACTCAAGTCGTGGCCCTGTGGTACAAGAATGTGGGAGAATGGACCCCTGCCACTGGTGAGGGAAGCAGGGGAGGAATTTGTTTAAAGAGAATGTCATGTTTTTAATGAGACAAGAAGGTGAATAGAGAACTGAGTGAAGAGTATGGTGCTATATGGTACTTTGTTAATAATAGCTCAAGGTTTCTGGAGAAAAGAGTGGAAAGTGTTGGCCAAAGAGTGGAGGACAATTAGGAGAGTGATAGAAACACCACAATTGTAGAGGTAAGAGGATAATTAAGCACACATAGAACAGATAACTGAGGGGTTCACATTTGGGGCTGAGGTAGAACTTGACAAAGGATAGGAAGCATGGTGATATTATTGAAATCACATGAAATCACAATCAGAAGTTGCATGAAAAGATTTTTCTACCCAAAAACTCAGAATGTAACCAAAGCCAGGTATAGCATGCTTTTGTGTTCCAGTAAATAATCTGATATTTTTTTCTTGAGGCAATCTACCCATCTACCCTTAGGCAACTCTGATTGCTAGAAGGAACTTCCCATTGATTTAACATACCTCTTCTTATACATCTCATGCACCCATCAGGTTTCATCTGTTGGGGGTCACATACAACACGCATACATACGTTTCCACCTTGAAGACAGGTGTCACATGCATTCAGAATCCTTTTTTGTTCAGCCTGCACATGCCCAACACTTCACTTTTGCTACTTATGCATTTAATCGTTCTACTCGTTGTTCAAATTGTTGAACTCGCTTTACTTCACAGTGCATTCTTAACATAGCAGCTAGAAATGAATCAAGTCCCTGAAGCATGTTCAAACAAGCACACTACAGGATGAAATTATAAGGGAATGAAACCCACATTAACTGAACATCTATTATGTGCCTGGCCCAATGTCAGTCAAATACATGTATAATCTCATTGAAGGTTAAAGCACAAGCTCTCATGTCTGAGCCCATGGACTGGTGTTCATGTTCTGTCACCTGTTCGCTGTGTAGCCTTGGAAAAATTAATTTATCTTCCTGGGACTCATTGTTTTCCTCTGTAAAATGGGCATATAATATTATTTATTTAGTAGGGTTACAACAAGGGTTAAATGAAATGAGATGTATTTCCTGCCATGTACTGTCTGGTGCTTGGTAAACACACAATAAGTGATAGTTATTATTATCTCCATTTTACAGATGAGAAATCTGGCAGTGAGTTAAGGTCAGACAATCAAGTTTCAAATCCAGATTATTAAATTCCAAAGCCCACTCTAACATATTGTCCCACATTGTATGTTTTAATGCTTGTCTTTCCTATACTGCAACCCAAGATGATTGATTGTTGATTAATCCTGAGTATATCGCCAACCATGATTCCTATGATTTTTCATATGTGTTACTACTATTAAGCATAGTTTCCTTATCCTCCACTTATGAGAATTTGGCTTTGAACCTAATGAGGGCCATTGTGTTACCTAGACTTAATGATATTAGTAACAGAAAAGGTGTTAAGTATGGAAATTAAAAGAAAGTGAAGAATTCAAAAAATATCTGAAAAGAATATTACCAACATTTAGAAATATATTGGGGCTGTTTGAAGAGAGTAAGAATACAAGATGAATATAGGCCATGATTATTTATTTCAAAAATGTTAATACTACTGACAGAAGTGGAAAAATTTAGAAAAAAAAAAAATATTTGCCTGGGTGACAAACTTGACTTTTACTGGGAGATTTATTGCTGTGATAGTTGGATTGATTCTTATCTACATTATTTCAAAAATTATCCATTATTTCTAGATAAGATCCTAAGTGAATGAAGCCTATAACTAAAGTCTCAAATTTCTTTGAGAACTAAAGCCTCAATTTTCTTTTTTATAATTTATTTTTCTATTTCAGAATATTACAGGGGTACAAATGCTTTGGTTATGTATATTGCCATGGCACCACCCAAGCTGGATCTAAAGGGGTGCCCAACACCCAGATATCACACACCGTACCCATTAGGTGTGAATTTACCCATCCCCTCTTCCCTCCTCCCACCTGCCCTATGAATGTTACTTCCATATGTGCATATAAGTTTCTTTAACAACTAAAAATGGGTACATTTTGACAAGACCAAAGAATTTGCTAATTTATTAGAAAACTAGTCAGAATTATAATAACAACATGGATCTCAGGCCAAAGGGAAAGTTATCTCTGGAAGTGATCTTAGAATAATTGCTGTGTAATTTTACCTAAATTTGAGAAAAAGTACTATGTGTATCCAAATAGCTGATATAATAAATGAAAGAAGTGCGTTAATATTCTTCAGTGAACTCTCAACTTCCTAGGGCATAGTGGCTGAACTAATGGGTTAACTTGAGCTTCATTATAAAACAAAATCTTGCCTGAAAGAGAAACGAACTTGTGAGAATGATCATCAGTATTCTGTGAAGAATGAAAGATAATCCAGTAGCATAAAAAGTAAGGGTGGACTTTTTCTTCATTGACCACTGTTAATCCATTAGCAACTTATTTAATAATTCCTCTAAAATGTAACTTGTTTAAAACACTTAAGGCTGTCATTTTTTATCAGTGCTCATCAGAGTCTATCAATCATTGTCAAAAATTGTCAATCACAGTCAAATGAGGGCATTTTCAGAACTAATGGATAAGAACTTTTTGACCTCATGTTTTTCATAACCTTAAAATCACATGCAGAAGAATATAGCTTAGACTCCATTCTCTGCCATTGGTAACTTTAGGTAACCTTAGAGATATTCAAAGTGTATTTTGGATACATAGAGCTGGATTTGTTTAATGGTTCATATTTTAAGAAATCAGAAGCATGTATAGTGGAAGAATTATAGAAATGAGAGACACAAGACCTGGGTTCTACGCAATCCTTCACAGTCACACGTGACCAAGAGCAATTTCTTTACTTCCTCTGAGAGCTCTGTTGTTTATTCTCTAAAACAGGTAAATAATATCTCACCTGCCTAGTGAGGGATTGGGAAAATAATCTCACATGTTTCCTATTGGAGATTTATTACCATAAATTTTTTTATGTAGTTGAACTGCACAAAAACAAACTAAAACCACAAAACAAGATAAAGTAAAAGAGACTCAAATTATTTCTTTAAGCATATTTCCTCTAAAGCATAAACCTCTACTTTTCTGTATTTTGCCCATATATTTTTAATTTCCTACCCCAAGTCCTTTTAGTGTTTAGGAAAGCCAAATGCTAAGGGTCAGAGATGGTCCCCAGAATTGCTGGTTGAGGTTAACTGTGGCAATTGTGAGTATGGCAGTAGTACTTCCCTTTGGGGATTTTCCAAAGTCTAGTTGTAAGCCATATAAAGACCTAGGATTGCCAAATTATGGGGAAACACCAGAAAATCTGCTCTACTTCTTTCCTGTGTGCTACTACGCAGTTCTGGGGTGTAGCTCATTGCCATGTTTCACAAATATTATGTATGCTTTCTTGCAATGTGCATTACTTCAATTTGAGATTTTCTTGTTAAATTTTATAATAGATAAATCAAAACATAACTGCTGTTTGATGCACCTCTAACCTTTTAAACTGCAACTTAGTTTTCAACAAAATTCTCCTCTCTCCACTTTTTAATATCGACCTTTTCTATATTCTTACAATTTCTGTCTATAGAATTGCATTCCTTAGGGTAAAGTTTTTCCCTATTTTTTTCAAATTCTGAATTAAGAAATGCCACTTTCTCTGCATTCAGGCAAATCCAAGAATAATCTAAACATTTTCCTTGAGAAATTCATAAGTGATTCAAGTTCCTGCTAACATGAAAAGTTCACTCAACAAAGAAAATGTAAAAAATATATTTAATTATTATTTGAGGGGTTGCTTTGAGTCAGACACTTAAACAGCTACAGCCCTTAAGCTTCCCATTATCAATAGGCTCATCTTTTTCTTTAACATCCAGCTCTGTGTTCCACTAATTATTTGTTGCCCTTTCTTCCTTTTTACAAAAAAGGGTGAGAAGGAATGCCGTTAGGGTTGACCTAGCTCTGACAAAACAAATAGAAATAAATGAGCAACGTTTCAAGAAACTGCACAAATGACGGTCACCATTCCTTCTTCTTCTAAAGTTCTCTAAGACATTCAAAAGTATAGGTTACTCCACACATTGTTGGACAAATGCCCTATCACCCCAGCGAGAGTTTAACTCTGATTAGACAAAAGTCAAGGAGGCAGAAATCAGGGTAGCAAAGGGGTTATTTGAAAAAAAAGAAAAGTTTTGTGCATTGAAGTTAAAAATTTAAAAAATCATTTGCAAAGTTAAAATGTACTAATATATGTGTGTTAAAACTATTATTGAAAAAAATATTGGAGGAAAATATAAATAATATCAAAAAAGTATGATATTTTATTTTATTCTACTTATTCCTGTTAATGTCTAAGATATGTAAAAGTAAAATAAAGAAACATTGCTTTCTTGCCTTCTAGAAAATTATGTTAAACATATGCTTTTGGAAAAAACTCCTCAAACCATGCTTTCCTCCAAACTCCACAGCAATCACCAATCAGTAACACAGAAGAAGACTTCTGTGACCAAATGTGGGGCTTTTCTCCACACACCAAGCAGTGGGTACCAGCTAGATGTCCTCTAATTCAAGCCTAACACTATCTCCCTGGAGATAGTGTCAGATCCCACAGGGGAGGGCTCAGTCTCCAAAACTGCCTCCCTGCCAGACACTAGTCACAAGTCTGTGGCTCCAGAGCTTTTGACTGACAGCTTCACATTGGGGTTCCCACCACCCACTCCTTCATTGGGTTTGATTAATTTGTTGGAGCAGCTCACAGAACTCAGGGAAACACGTTTACTAGTTTATCATAAAGGGTATTACAAAGGATATAGATGAAGACATGCTTAAGGTGGGGTATGGGAGAGGGGCAAAGAGCTTCCATGCCCTGCCTGGTACACCACCCTTCAGGAACCTCCTCCTGTTCAGCTATCGTGATCTCCAAACTAGTCCTCTTGGGTTTTTATGGAGGCTTCATCATATGGGCATGATTGACAACCATGTAGAAATGTGATTGGACAAAAAGAACATGATCTAAACCCAGCAAGGCCTGTCTGTTTAGACTCTTCCTGGCCTCTCTGTGTAGCATTCCTTCCTCTAGGGTATAGGGCAGGACCCTCTCTGGAATGAGGGTCTTTTGACCCACAATCAGATTAGAGTCTTGTCTCGGGCAGGTGAAAAGTAGACAAGAGAAAGTGAGAAAGAGAAATTCTGTTTCCTGAGGCCTAAAGCACCCCAACATTATAACAAAGACTATGGAGTAATGAGTCGGGAATTGTGGGTGAAAACCAATGCATATATATATATATCATAACACCATAACATATGACACATAATTCTAATTGGGGGCCATAATTTTTTGTTATTATAGATAATGCTATTACAGATACAATTTTACTTGTATCATCTTGAAAATTATATAGGCCAGCCAACATTAAGTGAGATTTAAGTGTATTTCATGTATGTTATTTGTGACAAAAGAGGTAGTTTATATGCCAAATTGTGCTATAATAAGTACTTTAAAAAATAATGTAAACAGACGCTGATTCTCTGGTGACTTCATACATCACTTTCACCACTCTGACTCGTAAAGACAATGCAAAATTAATGAAAGCAAGAAAAAATATGATAAAATATGTGGCATTCTTGTTTGTTTAGTTTTATTCTTACATTAATGTTTTGTCATGATTTTATTTTTAAATGTAATATACACAATTACATGGTTTATTTTTGTTGCTGCACTCTAAACTACTTTATATTTTTTAATCATTTGATTCTTGCACATCCAGTATGAGAAGGAAAGTGAGGAGGATCAAAGTAAGACGATTTCACCACAAAGTAGAATAAATTTCTACATGATATTTCTATAGAAGACATA
This sequence comes from Cheirogaleus major, assembly GCA_963574435.1. Taxonomy (NCBI): domain Eukaryota; kingdom Metazoa; phylum Chordata; class Mammalia; order Primates; family Cheirogaleidae; genus Cheirogaleus; species Cheirogaleus major. The sequence continues at coordinate 12,613 of CAUYPO010018525.1, forward strand.
AAGCATATCAATTGTATCAGTTAGTTTTCATTTCAGGTTTCAGAATCCACACCAGTTATTTCAAGAGAAAAATTTACCATTAAACATTGTTAGCCACATAATGAAGAAGTGACAAGGCAAAAGGATACTGTAAGTAATCGCGGAGGTAGTAGCTTCCACCCCTAGGACCACGGGGACAAAGGAAAGAGGGGTTATTATTGAAACCTGAGCAATGGAGAAGAATCCTCACAAAACTGTCAGTCCTTTGAGGAGGATGTGTCACTTACGTGGCATGGGTGTCTCTGAACTAGAAGGAGGGACTATGTGAGGCTGATACCATGCTCTGAAGAGAGGGTATCAGCCCACTGCTACTTATATCTTTGAGGGGCTTGATGAAGTTATTTCTAAGAGTGTGGGAACAACTGCAAACTGGAATTAGTAGTTATTGCTACCAGAACAAACTGCCATTGTCAGGATAAAGACGTGTTGCTGGGTATTGTGGAAAAGAACAGAAAGCAAACAGAAAGGGAACCAGAAAGAGTGATTCCCTCCTTCTTCTTTCTCCTTTAGGTTCCCTCTAGCATCTGTGATTAGTAGTTTAACAGAGAGCCAGTTGGTAAGAGAGAAATATGATTTGCCAAGTATAAGGTGAGTAGGTGGCAAACATAGAAGACAGTAGCTTAAAAAGCAGCACATAAGGTATCTAATATCTATGGGCATGCATCATGAGAATGTCTAACAAAAACTGACAGAACAGAGCCTGTGGTTTATTGTCAATTCTTTTTCTCCCATTTGAATGCAAATCATATTCAAACATATGTGCACGTTTGCATGCAGGGGATGCAATGAACAGATTAGAGAGCCCAGGGCTCGAGAAGACCCACAATAAATAAAGACAGAAATAAGAAGCAAGATTAGTTAGTTCAGGTATAAATTTAAGATGAAGAAGGAGTGAGAGTATGTGGCAGATTGTAAGATGGTATTTTTCAAAATGGAGTGCAATATTTCCAGTTCCATATTCTCTTCCAGAACTTTGTTATGTCCCATCAAGAGATACACTTTGTCCCCGCCCCCCCAGAAACTGGATTGGTCTTTGTGGCTGCCATGATGAAGAGAGTGTGGAGTAAGTGACATTGAGTGTCTCCAAAGACTAGGTCACAGATATAGCTTCTGCTTGACCATCTATCTTGGGGTGCTTACCTGTGAATCTGGCCACCAAGTTGTATGGCTATTCAAGCCACCTGGAGGAGTTAGATGTAGGTGGTCTGGCCAACAGCCCCTATAGAAATCTCAGATGATTGCCAGTCTCAACTTTTAGATGTGTAATTGAGCAAACCTATAGATAACTTTAGTTTCCAGCCTGTGCGCCACCTCAGTTGATGCTGAGTGGAACAATGATGAGCTATTTCTCTTGAGCCTGTCCAACTTGTAGATTCATGAACAAAATATATATATATATTTGAGCAGCTAAGTTTTGGAGTGGTTTGTTAGACATCTTTAGTAATTATAATATATTTTGGTACCAGGAGTTGTATGCTTCTATAACAAAACCTAAAACTGGCTTTGTGACCAAGTGATAGATGAAAGTTGGAAGAACTTTGAGGAGAGTGTTAGTGATTGTCTAAAGGGCTTTTGTTAACAAAAGTCCAATTGCCTCTCAGGAGGCTGTAAGGAAGAGTTTGAACAAAAGTGACAAAAATAATATTGGAACCTAGAAGGAAGGGAATTCTTGTTACATAGTGACAGAAAGTTTAGCAACACTGTTGTCTGAGTTAAGGTGGAAAGTAGAAAATAAACCTGATAAATTGGAGGAATAGAGATGAAGAAGGAATTATTCAGTTGTTACACAAAATTTTAAGAAAATATATAAGGAGCCCAGACTTGCTGATTTAAAAAAAAAAGACTGTTTCTCACACTCAAACACATGATTCTCAAATTCAGAAAGATTTTCAGAATAAAGATCAAATCAAGGGTGGGACTGTAAGTTTATTTGTTAAGACCTCAGAAAAATTTATGTCAATGCCTCAGAGAACTTTTTAGTCAGAAAAAAGGTCCTCTGAGTATCTTAAAGGTGTCTCTCACAGATCCTCTTCCACTACATAATATTAGAGTTTCTAAGAATCTTCGGAACTATGTCCATCAGAAAGCCTTACAGAAAGCCCGAGAGAGAAGGGCTTACATCATCGAGATCTGTGGCTGTGTCTTTTGTCTAATGGAGTAAACTCCAGTAACAATCGTAGGAAGGTCACAAGGTTTTACAGAGAACTTTACTAGTAGAAATACTGCCAGCTTGAACTAAAAAAGAAAAACAGGAAATAAAAAGATGTCTTTGGATCGCCATACTGTTATAGGCAGGACAAAGGTTGAGGACACTACTCAGTTGTAAAATCCAGATACTTTTGATAGGAAATGAAGGATGTCTCAGAAGGCAGAACCAAGAGTCCAAACAGCAGAGCCAAGAGCCATGACGGATCATTTCAAGGTAGGCTCAAGTACTGAGCCCTATTCCGGGAACTAACAATATTTACCTAGCTAGATTTTAGGATTTCTGTGGACTGGTAACTGCTATAGGCCTCCCATTTCTACATTTTTATGTTGTTTATAGTGGTTATCCACATCTGTCTCACCAATGTATGTTGGATGTGGGGGAGAGGAGATATCTCTTTAGTTCACAAGTCTTCAGATTGAGGAGATCTGTACTCAAAGGGCTACACTTGAAGAACTGCACCTGAGGAGCCTTTTGTATCTGGACTTGAGGTAGACAAAGAGATCCAGTTTCTTGAGCATAAGCCTGATTCTGTAAGGGCACTTTAGGGGGTTCTTAGAAGAGGATGACAGTGCATATTGCATGTGTGAAATGTAAGCAGACTGGAATATTGTATCTTCCAAAACTAGTCATGTTGCCAAACACAGGTTCAGCTACCCGCCACCCAAGAACCAAACATAAGAGGCCAGTGTTGGTGAAGGAAAGGTGGTTTATTAAAGTGCTGGCAACCTGAGGAGATGGCAGACTATTGTCTCAAAGACCATCTCATCTCCTCTGCTTACTGAGCAATTTATAAAGGGAAGGCATAAAGGGGGTTGGTGGCAGGCAGCAAGCTTTGTGCAAGTCATCATGACTCGCTAGATGGTTATCAACAAACAATGAGTCATCTGGTGGATCTTATTAACAGTTGGCCTATTCCAGACTCTTGATCTGTTTTTCCTCAAGGTCCTTTTCTAATCTTGTGTGCTGCAGCTGTGTAGCAGCAGATTAATTCTAAACTTTTAAGACAGAACAAGCCAAAAGCATACTGGAAGCAAAATGGCTTCCCTTTAGCTAGCCCAGCATTATAATCTGAATGGCCTTTGTGGTGCACTTATACTCATAGCAGTATTTCTGTTCCCAGCCACTCTCTCAGAGCATTGGTTGGTACTTCGTCAAGAGGTAAATCTAGGCCAGGTGCCGTGGCCCATGCCTGTAATCCTAGCACTCTGGGAGTCTGAGGTGGGAGGATTGATGGAGCTCAGGAGTTTGAGACCAGCCTGAGCAAGAGCGAGACCCCATCTCTACTAAAAATATATATATTGATAAAAAAAAAAGAGGTAAATCTGTTTCCTTTACCATTAAAATTGGCCAGGCCTTCATGGATGCTTCTGTGAGTAGAATGCAGTGGAAGTGATGCTGCATGATTTCTGAGGCTAGGTGGACCAAGGGATTGGGTTCCCACCTGATCTCTCTCTTGGGATGCTTTCCCTCAGAACCCAGCCATCATGTGATGAAGAAGCCTAGGCCACATGGACAAGTGTTCTGGCTGCCAGCTTCAGCAAAATTCCTGACGCCAACATTCACCTACAAACATATGAGCAAGCGAGCTTTCAGATGATGCCAGCCTCCAATGTTGAACCATCACAGCTGATGCTGAAAGATTCACAGGCGAGCTATTAATGCTAACTCTTGCCTAATTTTCAGATTTATGAGCAAAATACAAATCATCATAGAGTTTGAAGCCACTATGTTTTGGGGTGATTTGTTTCACAGCCATATTGGGATGGTTTGTTTCACAGAGGAACTGTTGTATTAACATGTGTTTAGTATTTGCAAAAATACCTAAGTAGAACAGAGTTAAGATACAAGAAAGGAAAAGGTGAGAATTCAAAGGGCAGTGGGAAACCAAATGCACAAGTAGGTTGATTAACCATTAAATATCTAGGACATTTCTCTCTCTGAGAAAGGGGGAGAAAGAGAAATAACAATACAAAGATAGATGAAGAAGAGGAAAATATTCTTAAAGGACACATTTACTTTTTAGATAGAACATTTATGGAATACTGAAAACCTCTAACTTTTAAGAAACTATATTTTAAATCTATTTTATGTACTTTATTCACGATGATAAATATTACTTACCTTTCCAATTTCACAGTGTTCCTGGTCTGCTGCATATTTTAATTCAGATTTTTAATGTTTTCTTTTAAAAGGCTAAGTAAGATAAGCATAGTTTGCTTTAAAAGGCAAAAAACCTTTGAAGTAGTCCACCCCAAATTAATCATCATGCCCCCTTTTCTCATATTTCTTTCCTTAATGGTTTAGAGATGAGCAGTCACATTACCATTATGTATGAATACTACTAAGCATAAATAAGTGGGACAGGTTGCCCTGCAAACAAATTTCATTAAAGTTACCTAGATTAACACATTTTAAAGGTCTCTTTAATGAATCTTTGTCCTTGTGATACAACATAAACAAGAATAGGGCAAACTAAGTTGTAGAATTTTATATTTCCATCTCTAGCTTCAAACAATTAAGGGAGTTATAAATAAGCCCTACTATCTTTATCCCACTCAAAAATAATGAATGAGCCATCCTCATGAATCACAAGACTATCCCATCAAGCCATCACAATCCCAAGATCATGAAAGCAAGACTTTAAACAAGCATTATATTTTGGAATAAATCATGGACTTGGTAACTATTTCAGAATTGTAAATGTTATGATTTTTAGAGTTATAGCATAATTCATATATCAAACCATGGCATCTATGAACCCCATCATAGAATCACTAGAGCTTTTCCAATTTTTAGAGCAAAACTTTGTGAGTTCAGATTTTTAAAAATTACTATGAAAATAAAAGTGATCAAACAAGAACATTTGGAAATGTTAAAAGGTGGGTTTTGTAATGAAAATAATACCGATAAACAAATGTCAATAGGAAGACAATTCTGATTCACAATGTAGCAATAATTAGATTATTGTTGTAACAAAGGATTGCTTTTAGTTTTTATTAGCAAAAGATAACAAAGAATAAAAAAAGATAATTCAAAATAGGGATTTTCCACCCTGACAGAGCTTTTTATTTCTTTTTTGAGAGGAGGATGTGGATATAGACATGCAATTGTATTAATAAATATTAAAGGTATATGCCTCCTAATAATTTAATATCCATTATATATTAATAAAGAATTCCTTTTTGTAAACTGTATATTATTATCATGATTTCTATAACAGATTGATGTTAGTAAAGGGTCTATGTTGAAAAGCATTATTGTAGGATACTATAACCATATTCTAGTTGGTAGAATGATTAAAGGGGCAAATAGGCTTTTATTCTGATTTGAACTTGCAACTATAAGGTTGGTTAAAACCTTTTTATTTTTTCATGCCTATGATATTAGGGGGAAATACAGATTACGGTGCTTTTCAAAACTATTGTTTTGTTTTGCTTTTTGAGAATTTACATGTTTTTTGTAGGCATTCTAGATGATTCATTTTCATTCCTTCAAATGATATAAGAAAGGTGTGAAGCACATAGTGCACATGTATTAGGTGCTTTTTTCCATGTACTTTGAAATCTCAAGTAAATTGATATAGCAAGATTACAAATGTTAGAATGTGAGATTTATATTACTCTTTGTTACATAATGCATTTCTATTAATAGTTTAAATTTGGTTTCTCATTGGTTCCACATTTGGTTTCTCATATACAGAGCTTCAGGGTGCACAATTCTTTTATCCATAAAAAAAAAAAAATCCCACACATTTAGATCCCATAAGATGTCTAGGTCCTAATGCAGCACAATACTTTGTTAGGTTGACTCCTTCCCTGAAAGTAACAAGAATATTTCCCTGTGGAACAAAAGGTCTTTAAAATCCAATGAAATTAATAGAAAATTTCAGTAAAGTATCTCAAAATAGCCACAGGTAGTGAATTTTCCACACAAAATATAGTGAAACTAGACAACTTATTGATGTGTTCATAAAAATATGTTTTGCTTTCCAGAAGGAAAGTATAGCAATAAGAATTCAAACACAAAATAGAAAACCAGACCTAAATTTAGCATGTAATATAACTTATAAGAAACCCTATTTAAAGGAGCATTCTACAACTTTACCTATTTCAACCTTCGTTTCAATTTCTAGTCCTTCTGAACTGCTTCTGCTTGAAGTCCCGTTTGTTATTACTTACTGCGTTTACTTTCTTTACATTACCAACCTTTTGTCTCTTTCTGAAAAAAAATCAAAATAAGAACATCACCACTGCCACAAAAACAAGTGTGTGTAGGGGCATGGAAATACACACACACACACAAACACACAAACACAATCATAATACTCTTAGGATTCCCAAATTATTTACAATCCATTTTCTTATTATTAACTGCTAATTTTAATGTCATAAAATACAAATGTACTATATATAAAACACCTCTCAATTCCAAAGAAGCTTGCAGTGTATTTTCTGCAGGATTGACAGATTCTAACCTAACTGTTAATGTAATGTGGAAAGAAAAATTTTCTTATACGAATCTACTCTTAATAGGAAGACTCAAAAAGAAATTATTTGTGGCAAAATTTCAGATCTGATAGAAGAAAATGGCAAATAGAGTCATGGCTAAAATTGTGAGGAGTTTAGTTTTATAGAAAAAAATAAATAGCATAATAACCAAATCAAACAAACATATATTCTTCCTAAAATCTAGACTTGAAGCATTTCTCCCTTATTTGCTTATAAGTTTGATTACTACTTTGATCAGAGAAAAAACAAGAAGCAAACAAAAACATCTAAGACGGAATAGTATTTAAATGACTATAGGCCATAGAACTCCCCATAGTCTGTGGCAAAAAATTTGATTGTCATTCATTTTTGCAATATTATTTTTAATTTTTATTATTCAATGCTTCTTAGAAATTTTAAAAAATCCTTAGAGATTTCATTCAGTTCAGCAAACTTACATTGAATAATCTTGATGTACCAAATGCTGAACTAAATGAGGGATTACAAAAATGGCTAGAATACAATCCTTGTCTTCTCTCCTACAGCACTTACTCCTCTTATATTACCTGGCTCACTGAAAGCCTGGAATTTTTCAAGATAATTGGAATATATCAGCACTCACAATCAACCCTCTGTGCTTCCAGAAAAAAAAAAGAAGAAGAAAGAATATCTTCCCTCATGGGACTAACATTCTAATGGTAGGGGGCATAAAACAAATCTAACTAAATAAACTGTATAATATGTAAGAATTCTAGAAAGGGATAAGCGAGATGGAAAATAAGATGCATCATGGGAGAAATCAAGACTATGGGGGTAGAAGTGAGTGTGAGAAATAAATTGTAGATTTATTTCATTTTATTTTATTTATTATCAGGTTGGTAAAGGTGGGTAAGATTTATCAAGAAGTTGGTATTCAAGTAAATGCTTGAAAGAGGTGAGAAAGAGATGGGCTTCAGTTCCTGAGGGAACAGCAGAGGAAAGGCCCTACCTACGGAGGGACCATTGTTGATGTGTTGATGAGCAGAATGACAGAGATATTACATTTTAAATGTATCACTTTAGCTGCCGTATTGAAAATGCATTATAGAGAGTTAAGGGTAAGAGAAGAAAAAAACAGGTGGAAGAACATTATGAGGAAAAATAATGGTGGTTTAGACTAAGTTGGTATCAGTTGTCAGTATAAAGAAGTTGACTGACTTCTTTCTGGCCCATTGGATTTTAGATCAGCATGTTGGGAGATCATCCTGTGCTTAATGGATCGATGACAATATATTAAATTATATCCTGCTCTTATGAACATATTTGTATATGCAAAGTTCTATGTTTATGCATTTTAATAAGGAGAAAACCATTACCTAGGATAGTAATTTTTTCATGGAATGCTGTTAATACTGTTTTTTGATGTAGAACTATCATTCCCTTTTAGTTTGACTCCCAATTTCTGTTCTGTCTTACTCCACCATACTGGAGTATTCCAATTACACATTCCAATTACACATTTCAATTTGTGCTGTGTTATTTTGGGCTTGCCACTTTGCTACTGTGATAGTTACTTCATTTGTTTCTCTAATTTGGTTCTCCATACAATGCAAGCAATTGGAAAATACTATTAGACACAATAATCCCTTCACCCTGCTATATTAGTATATCATCCTAATTGTCAACTTTTAAGAGACAACTAAAATGATCAATTCTTTTCTAATCCTCAGTAACAGATTTAATCAAGGACATAGTAGTCTTCATACAAAGTGGGTCTCATGCTAGATGGGCTGAGAAAGAAAATGTTCTGAGCCCTGAGCTTAGGTGGGAAGGAATGAGTACATTTATTTATTTTTTCCATACATTAAAAGCCAGAATCAGGAACTGGAAAGGGGAAAGTTTCATAGCAGTAAATCTTTCAAAGATTATCCTCTACCTAGCAGAGACATTTTCCCCTCTCATCAGGCACAATAAATGTAAAGATGGTTTAGTTTCTGTTTGTTTTATGGTTTTGAAATTCTGAAAAAGAAGTTAGAAGAGCAAGTTAACTTATTAAAATGCTTTGAGCCCTTTGAAGAAAAGATATTTTTATTAGATATATGTTCAAGGCATTCTTTCTGTCTTTGCCCTTTTTTCTCTCTCATAAAAGATATTTTCTTTCAAATGGACTTAAAACTATCAAATGTGTTTTCACTTATATTTATTTCATCTCCTTGTACACGCTAGGGCCCATCTGAAGTAATAACCTCTTTTTAAAAACTTTATCTCTTCAAAAAATAATAAAACTAAGAAATTCTAACAAGACAAATATACAATATGCTATAATATAGGAAGGAATTGATTTCATTATTGACTCATGATGTCTTGAACCATCCTCCCTCTGACCTTCACCATATCTCAGTACACACTGGACATGATCATCTTCTTCAAAAGTATGTCTATACGTGTTATAGCCAAAGACTAAACTGCAGACAATTAGCTGGTCTAGTCTTCTGCCAAAGCTTGAAATAAATCTCTATTTCAGATATCAGGAAGACATCAACACCCCTTGTCCTCGACATGTGATTCCTTAAATAGTACCCCAGTGGCCTCAAAGAGTCAATGCACTTCTTTAAGCCTAATTTATTCCCAGAATGTGACCTAGGTGCTGGGGAGGATAGAACACATTATCTGATGTTCAGATTGCTCAAATGTACCCTAGAGAATCAAAACGTTAAGAAGCATATGGTATGAATATCGTCCTGGTGAAGGCACATTGTTCCACTTTGGAATTTAAAACAAGCAATGCAGCAATTGTTCTTAACAAACTCTGACCCTTTCTCCCAAATCAAAAGACTTCATAGAATTTCAGGAAGCAGCATGGTATTTTACATATTTGAAAGGTACTCTGTCTTCAACATAAGAGTCAGTGATTCTACAAAGAAAAAAAAAAATCTTAGTAATAACTGCCCACGCAGACCATTAAACACACACACAACTTTTAGCTTTGCCTTTTCCCCCACCCTGATGGTGGCAGTGACAATGTGCAGTAACAAAGACTTTGAGCTGCTGGCTGATGCTGAAGTTAAATGCGTATGACAGAACTACCAACACTGATGGATGGCTCTGGGCCCACTGTGCTGACAAAAGGCTGGGGTGTTTGCAATGGTTGGTTGTCAGTGAAAATGGGCATTACCTGATTTGGCATTCGAACACTTTGCAGAACCTGAAGTGATGGTCAGCACTGAACCCTGAAGACACAATGTTAGCAGGGTTAATATATGGCGGAATCTGTCTATCCACTATGGTGACTGATAATTTACTGAATCCAGAAACAGACCTTTTGATAAACACACTTCGGGAGTAAAATTTCCAAGTTGTTTTTTTTTTTTTTCCAATTGAAAAAACTAGCAAATACATAGATTCCTATTGAGTTCTAGTATTTTTTTATAGGACCTTATAGTATGAAAAACCTTTCAAAATGTCCTCATTTCCATCATTTATTTTTCTGTCAAAGCACTGTAAATTTATATTTCAAAGTTTATGTGCCTCATAGGCATTATTATTTTTCTCAATCTGTCTATAAATAGAATGATGATTTTACCTGCTAGTTTCACCTGGTATTTTTTTATATGTTTATTTATATTCAACCTACTTTAAAAATATGAACTGGAATAAGAGGCTTTTTTGCCAAAAAAACAAAGGGTCTTAACATAGTGGGAAAAAATAAGCATCAAAGCCCGAGGAAAAAAAAGTATTTTAAAAATCATGCTGAAGTTATTACAATTAAAAGCAAATTTAACTCTGGGGTTCCAAGCAGCCTAAGCAAAAAGGAAAATATTATGAGATACAGAGCTCTATTTATCTTGAAGCAAGCCTATCAGTTCATTAGAGAAAAACCCCAACTTTTTCTTGTTCACAGTTCTGAAGGTAAATTTTTCAAGTGTTTGTTTTCCTTTTAAAATAAGGGCCATTGAATAAAATATTGACCAATGTTCACAGTGGAAATTTTTTATAGAAAATACAATGGTATTCATCACATGGCTATTTCTTTTATTTGACCTTAGCAGGAGACATGAACACTATGATAAACCAGAGTTCTGTGAATGAATAGAGAAAAATGATTTAGTTTTGTAGCATGTTGGCAACCTCACTTAAAATAAGGCTCAAGTCTCACTATAATTCTAAGAAACAAAATAAAACAAAGACCTACTGAAAGATCATTCATAATTATATTGTAAATATAAGCAATTTTTGTTGATGAATCATTTATAATAGCTTCAATAATTTTTCAAGATAATTATTGAATAAATACTAACTAATAAAATAAATAATGCAATAAGTAAAAATAAATAACATATCTGCAAGATGTATTAGATGGAGTCTGTATTTGATATATAGAAGTAAAATTTGTAGGCTTTCAAAGTTCTGGTTAAGGTTGTGTGTAGTAGACCAAGTGCAGAGCAGTGGATTCTGAAAATTCTGAGCCAGCTGCTACTAGGTTGTGCCAGTGAGTTGCAGTAAATCAGAATGACATTCTTTCAGGAATACCATTTCTAAAGTATACATAGAGATAAATTCTTAGTCAAAATACTATGAATACTCCAGAGACTCCTTCATTTTTATAATATATAATCAGGAAAGCAAACAAATGAGGGGAAGGTGGATGAAACAGTTGAATAATTGTTGATTCTAGTATTTACATTGTATAACATAAAATTGCCATTTTTCTAGATCAAAAGAAATTGAATATTAGCAATTTCACAGTTCTGTGATAGATTTCCTTTCCTCCACCATATATGTTGTGAAAAATATAAATGTAAAACTATAACTTCTCTTTCATAGCATAATGCTCTAAATATTATGTGCAGTTATAGAAAATGTAAGTTATAAATTTATTGAGAAATTATGATATTTAGAAACAACGTTACAACAAGGGGTCTTTTTCTTTGTCCACATAATTTAATAACATACTTCACTGCTGCTGGGCTGATGCTTTTTCTATAAGAGAAAAAGTAGACAGAAAAATTGATTGCAAAAAAACAGACTGATTGATTACACTTATAAAATCCTTAGGGGTGGAGATACAAAAGTAAACCAAATAAATTTGTCTGAAAGAAATTTCTTTACCATAGAACTAAACTTTATTTTTTGGATCTTATTTTTAAAAGCAAGCTCATATTATACAAATTGCATGCTATAAAGTAACATTTTCCAATTGGTGGTCTGAATAACAAGAAGTATGTTACAAGAAATTGTTCTGTGCTCAAGTGTGAGAAAACACAGGTTAAAGAAAGTTAATTAAGGCCAGATGCCTGTAATTCTAGCACTCTGGGAGGCCCAGGTGGCAGGATCACTTGAGCTTAGGAGTTCGAGACCAGCCTGAACAAAAGTGAGACCCCCCATCTCTACTAAAAATAGAAAAAATTAGCCAGGCGTGGTGGTGTGTACCTGAAATCCCAGCTACTTGGGAGGCTGAGGCAGGATGATCACTTGAGCCCAGTAGTTTGAGGTTGCAGAGAGCTATGTTGACACCACTGCACTCTAGCCAGAGTGACAGAACAAGACTCTGTCTCCAAAAAAAAAAAAAAAAGTTAATGAAATTTTTTATTGATTTATTTTTTTAATGTATTTCATATGATAATACATTTCTGGGAAGGGTCATACTATGTAGAATTTGCCACACATATTCGATTAAGGAATACTTCCCTAATTGGATGCATATGTTTCTTGGGTCACAGTTTGGGAACCGCTGTCTTAGAGTATCAATGAAAGAAACCCAAATTCTCAATGAAAAATAATATCATTGAGATAAGGATTATAATATTTCTAAGCAAGGCATTATTATACAAACTATGAACAGAATAAAACCTTCTTTACAAGTTTTATGTACCAGTCAAAGATATTCATTTGAATAATCCTCAGTAATCACTTAAAAACCATAAGTTAAGCTAAGTTAAAGTCAAAGATATTGACAGAATATCCTTTAGTCGTGATATCTGTATCTAAGTATCTAAGTCCCCATGATTGATGTCTAAAGTAGTCCCTTCTATATTAATTTTACTTTAAAATGAAGGTGTGAATTTACCTTCTGCAAATTATTATTGTTTGTTGGTAATAACAGAAGAATAATTTTTTTGTTTCATAC
>CAUYPO010018528.1:0-12189 GCA_963574435.1 Cheirogaleus major
GGGTGAGTGTTGCATCATTTAGAGCAGCACATTAGTAGGACAAATGTTGCAGATAGAACTTAAAATAGTTTTTTAAAATAAATTGGTGTGTCACTAGATATGAATAAAATGTAAGTCTGTGTTGCAGATCAGATGACCCACAGAGTGAGTAGGCAACAATGACAAGGCTGGAAAGAGACTATTAATAAGAATAATAATAGCCAACACTTAGACAGCCCTGTGTGCCCGGCCCTATTCTAAGCACATAACATAAATTACCTCATTTAAAACTCACCAGGATCCTACAAATTTAGGTACTGTTATTATTCTCATTTTACAATTGAGGAAACTGAGGCACAGATAAGTTGATAAACTGGCCCAATGTCACAGATGTAATAAGTGGGTAGAGCTGTGATCCAAACCCAGGCAGTCTACCTCTGGAGCCTCACTGTTAGCCACTAGTATGTCTGAGAAATTCAAAAGTTCAAAGTACATTTCTAACCAACCCAGAAGCAGTGAGCACCCCCAGATCCCCGATCAAGGCCCTGAAATACCATCTTCCATTAAAAAGAGCCAGGCTTCTTGGAGAAATGGCCAATTCAAGGTCTGGGGCAGGAAGTGAATAAGAGAAACCTGAAGCACCGTGTCATATAGCGAGGAAGCTGTTGAAAACTACTGGGGTTGTTCTAAAAGGACTCGAGAGCCAATGTAAAGAAGCTCCCAATGACAATGTGACAATTTGAGCATCAATAGGGATAATAACAGCAATACATTGAAACACAACAAATATGTTTAAATCTATGAGTCCATAATGATGTTCAAAAAGTTGGTCATGTTTAGTTGATTGGGAATCAATTCATTATTGAATTGAAAATTGGCAAATACATTTTACCAATTTTTTTCTGTCTTATGTGAACTGTATACCTGAGTAACTAAATAATACATGAGGTGAAGCTCCTGTTTGTAGACTATGGCTGGTAAGTGACAATGGAATGATAGAGTGTCCCCTTTTTATAACTTCTAATGTAGTCTAGCCCCACAGCTAATGGGTCCAGGCCTGGAGAAGTGATTGCTAACATAACAAAAAGATAGATGACCAAACAATATGTACCTTTTGATGGATGAAGGAAGAAGATATCCCACTCATGAAGAAGTCTTACCAAAAAACAAACTTGAATCTCATCAAGCTTCTCATTCTAACTGCCAATTTCAGCAAATATAAAGAACAGAGGAACATGTTATGCTATACTGGGGGGAATGCAAGCAGCAAAAAACGAGACTGTGAGAAATTCTATGGAACAAATGACCTGATTTCTTTTTTTTTTTTTTTTAATTTGGCTTAAACTCAGTGGTAAGAAGACCTGATTTCTTTGATAAGTAATGTGTAAAAAAAAATAAGGGAGGGGGGAACTTATAGATTAGGAGAGATTTAAAGGGCATATCAACCAATTGCAACATGGGGACCTTATTTGGATCTTAACTTTTGGACCTTATTTGGATCTTAATTTCTTAAAACTGTAAAAGAAATTGCATTTAGGAGAAAATTGGCCATTTGAACAAGACTTGAAATTTGATGATGTTAAGGAATTATTGTTCATTTTTTTAGGTGTGAATCATATAAGTTTTTTTTTTAAAGTCTTCTCTTTTACTGATGAAATGACATGTACTGGGATTTGTTTCAAAATAATATGCATTCAGGTTAGGAGTAGAGATGAAACAGAATTGGCCTTGAGTTGATAATTATTGGAGTTGAGTGATGGGTACATGGAAATTTATTACTATTCTTTCTATTGTATATGGTTAAAATTGCCATAATTAAAATATTTTTTAAAATTAAATGCCCAATTTTGGGGTTATACAAAGTACACACTGTTTCTGATCAAAGAATACATGGTTAATTTGGTCCAAAAATACTTTGAATATTAAGATGTAATGAACCTTATTATACCACCCATGCCTTTAATGTTTACCCTTTCTGTGCTATGCAATGATATGAAAAAGATAAATTTGAGTAGCTATCATTAAAATAAAACGTGAGAACCTTGAGCTAGAAATAGGAAGGTAAAGACCAGATGGTACTATGTCAAAAAATATCATCAGCAGTAATTTATAACAGCTTGGGAGCCATTGTTTGAGTAGATTCATTTACATTTTAAACATTAGAATTATGAGTCCAAATTAATGAATTATCCTTAAAATTTCAGCACAATATCATTTATTGAGCACCTACTCTGTGCTAGGCTCTGGGAACCCAGATACATTTTAGCCTCTAGTAGGGAAAAAGGAAGAATGGGACAATAACACCAGCTTGTCTGTAATCCAAAGTGACTAGAAGTGAGTACAAAGAGATACCACAGTGCCGTGCCAAGGTTAATTCTATCTGAGTAATGAGAGCTGAGAGATGACCTTTGATAAGATTGTGTTAGGCAGAAAAAGAAGGTTTGGGAAGGGCCATCTGGCAGAGGAGAAGGATGGGGCTGAAGGTTGAGGAGGAGGAGCAGGGAGTACGCCCTTTCACCCTCACCGTGTCGTCCTCGGCCCTTCAGACTCCGCCCACTTTCCCAGGGAATGCCAGTGATCCAGAAATCCTATCTCCAGCCCCCACCTCTACCCTGAGTTCCGAACCACATGTCGAAATGCCCAGTCTTCATTATGGATTTCACCTCTAATTCAGTGTGTCCCAAAACTGAGCTCATTATCTTTCCTTGAAACCTACTCTGTCTCTGAAATTCCCAGTGTCCATGAAGGTGTCTGACATACAAACCTTCGAACGCTGAGCGCCCCTGCCTCCTGCACCTCCTCATCTAACAGTCTGCCTCTTAAAGGCCTCCCAAAGCTACCCCCTCCTCCTTTCCCCAACACACTGTTGCCTCGGTCCAAGTCTTGCCATCTCTCAGACAACAGCAATTGTCTTCCAGCTGCTCTGACTGCCTCCAGTTTCTTCTTCTTCCAGGCTATTTTCTATTCTACTAGAGTATCAGTGTTCTAAAGCTTCCCTCCTAAGAAGTAACTGAGGTGTGGTTACAAATGCAGATTACCAGGCTTCTCCTTAGAAATTCTGATTCTGTGAGTCTGGATTGGGGCCAAGGAATCTGTCTTTTAAACAGGGGCCCTAAATGATTATCGTCATCTGGTAAGTTTGAGAAATACTTTTTGAAAACACATCCCTGCTCTACATCCTTGCAAAACCTCCATATTACAATATTTTTAAAAACATATGTAAAGGTGATTTCCAGTAAGTATAGTTTACATTGCAAATCAAGACATTTAGACATATATGTGTGTAGTAACAGAAACAAAATTTTCCCAAAACTTTTCTATTTCATTTAAAAATAATCATAGGGATTCACTAATAGATTTCAAGACTCACAGATCAAAATCACTGTCTTGTGGGTTAAAATCCAAGTTCCTTAGCTTGTTTTGTCACATGTGGCTTACTCATCTTCTGCAAATACTTCCTTGTCAGACTGCTCAGTGGCCATGCCTTGTTTGGTGTGTTCTGTGCCCTCTGCCTAGACCTTCTCCTGGCCTCTTGTGTGCTTGGTGAGTTTTTTTCTTTTTTCAAGTCTTTGCTCAGATGTCATTTCGTTTGTATAATCTCCGTAAATACTGGGGTCACAGTGAGGGGCTTCAGCCTAGATGTTCCCTTTGGAATTTGTACATACCCAAGGAAACGCCTCGCATCGACCTCACAGCCTCACAATTATCTGTTTTTACAAGTCTTGTCAGTCCAACTGCAGCTCACTCCTTGAGTGTAGGGAACCCTTTCTTAGTAGCTTTTGTATTTCTGGGCCCAGAAAGACGACTGGCACAGAGCAGAATCTTGATCAACAGTAACCGCTGCAGCATGATGGAATGAGCAAAGGATGTGATCCAAGTGCTAGTATGGTACCCACAGCTCAGGGCAGGAGATGAAACTGGACAGCAGTTGGCATTCAGATTGAGAAAAAGGCCCAAAGCAGTGCTGAAAAGCTTGGATCTTACCTTCCAAGTAAAACAAGGGTTTTGTTTCTAAGTGGAATTATTTGGCCAGAGAAAGTACGATTAGAGCTTTGTTTTAGAAAGACAGCTTTGATAGTGTGGTGGAGGAAGCTGAGAAGGCGCTGGGAGCTTAGACTTGAGGCTCTGGGGATGATACTAATGAGGAGTGGGCTCTGCAGAGACCCTGGGGAGATATATTAGGTGAGACCTGATGATGAGTAGCATGCCAGGGATGAGAGAGAATGAAGAAGCAAAAATCACTTGGAAACTCAGCCAGGGGTCAAGGTCAACATCAACAGTGATGAGTCATGCTGATAGTATGTGCTTTTGTATGATGGGATGAGAAAGGCACTTCACCTCTGTGGTCCTCCTCTCAATAACTCATAATCACTCTCTAATTATGAGAAAAACATCAGATAAATCCCAACTGGGGGACATTCTACAAAATGCCTGATAAGCACCCCTCAAAGTTGTCAAGGTCAGCAAAAACAGGGAAAATCTAAGAAGCTATTATAGTCAAGAAGAGCCTTAAGGAAACATGACTAAATGCAATGTAGTATCCTGGGTAGGATCCTAACAGGGAGAGGGTGTTAGAAATCTGAATAATATGTGGACTTAAGTTAATAATAATGTATCAACATTGTTTCATCAGTTATAACAACTGTACCTCCTTAACATAAGATTCTAATTTTAAAAATTAATAAAAACTACTTGGAGATGGACAATGATATGATTAGCCTCATGATGTTGTATGGACATCGCATGTATGGATGGTGGGTGACGATAATGCAGGGAATAAATACAAGGGAAGGACTTGTGTGGCGTAGGAGGTAATTCTGAGACCATTGTTACTTCATTGGTATTCAAAATCTGAATCTTATGTAAATTTTCTCACTGCGCGTCTCTTGCTTTCACTTTTGGATATTAATATTCAAGTCTGTCTCAAATCTACTTCGTCCTTTGCCTGACTTAGCTCGAAGGTGACTGTCCAGGTCTTACACAGGCACAGTGCTAACACCTTGCTTCCCTGTGCCTGGAACGTTTTTCCACTAGATTGTCTCCTAGTCAGCTCTTCCTGCATTCAGCTCAAATGTCCCATCTCCAGAAAGCCCCCTTTGACTACCTGATCTTAAAGTGGCCCCTCCCCAGTCACTCTGCATAACATGGCCTTGTGTTTTGTTCGTGGCTCTTACCACCCTCTAAAATTTAAGTGCTAGAGATGCTCAGGAAATATCTGTTAAGTTAATTCCTGTAAACCACTCTCAGTTTGTTATAGCTCAGTTGCTACAACAAAATATAGCATAGATAAGGTGACTTCAACAACAAGCAAGTATTTCCCATAGTTCTGGAGTCTGAAAAGTCCAAGATCAAGGTGCTGGCAGATTCCTGCTGAGCCTCTTCCTGGCTTGCAGACAGCCGTCTTCTTGCTGCGTCCTCACATGGTGGAGAGAGAAAGAGAACTCTCTCCTGTATCTCTTCTTATAAGGCACTAATCCCATCAAGGGGAGATCCCTCTCTCATGGCCTCATCTAAACCTAATTACCTTCCAAAGGCTCCACCTCCTGATACCATCACATTGGGGGTGAAGCTTTGACATATGAAATTTGGGGGACATCATTTAGCCCATAACAAATACCATTATGGCCCCATCACCTCTGCTAGCCAGGTACATTAGTGTAAAATATTAGTGATTGCAAGGAAATTGTAAGACTCTTTTATGGTATTTCCATGTCCTTCTCATATTCCCTTTATAAAAAGAATAAAAGCAAGACATTTTTTTCTTTATAATTCCTTCCCCAAATTGTTTTCCCCTTAGAAAAAGCAAACCATTCAAGCAACAGAAGCATATGTAAATGAAATGTATTTTATCCTTGCCAGACCTTAAAAGGGAGGAAATTAAAGGGCCCTCTGACTGCCTTCCTCGGGCTATAATCAGGGGACGGAAGAATTGGCCACATTTACCCTTTTCTTCTTACCAATTTCTCTTTCCCTCCTCTTGGTCCTTCATCTCTGACTCTCTCCTAATGGTCCTTGCCTGGTGAGGGGAGAGTTGTGGATGATTTGCACACTCCAGATTCCTGGAGAGATGTAGGCAATGACTCAGGCCTTGCTCTGGGAGAAAGATCACCTCTAAGCTGTGCTGGGGAATCACTTAGGGGTTATGGGTGCGAGATCTCCCTCAGCATAATAAACACCTTCTTGCCTAGTAGGAGAATGAAGAACACTTTCTTGGGACATTGTTGCTTAATTTATTCAAGATATATATGGGTGTGTGTGTGTATGTGTGTGTGTAAATAAAGCAATATATAGGTACATATGCTTTTATCCATTAAGAGTTCATAGCATTTTAATTGTAATTTTAAGCATTTCACACACAGAATCTGTTGAACTAGGCACTTACGTTTTTTTACTAAGAGCAAATACAAATTCTATATTATATAAAAAACATGTATGGCATTCTTTCACTACAAGAGCTATTACTACAACTTGCAGGCCCATGAATGTGCAGCATAGGCTATCAGAACACAGGCATTTTCAAGCAACTAGAACAAGGCAACACCCTCATCATCTGCTATTTTCTCTCTCTCTCTCTCTCTCTCTCTCTCTCTCTCTCTCTCTCTCTCACACACACACACACACACACACACACACACACACACACACATATCATGGTTGTCTATGTCAATTATTAGAACTCAGTAAGCAACACTGAATAGATAAGTGAAAAAGTGAAATTTTCAGTCATTAACTGAGGTTAGAGACTAAAAGTCAAACATTTTCCATTGGGAAAATGTCTATGAAGAAAAAAGAAAATGGCAAGAGGAAAACTGGCTACTTTGAGAGAATAAAACTCCCCCCTTGGGTGAATTTTCCTAGGGCCTCTGGCAGCTCTCATGTGAAGCCTCTGCTTTTTCCAGGGAGCCCCAAGCAGAAATCGGAAAAGGGTGTCTACATGTCTATGGGCCATTTTACCTGAGTTATGGGAGAGGGTTAAATGACAAAACTCTAGGGAGTGAGGCCTTTACCAAATGCCACCGTTTGGGGCGGGCTTTGTCAGAGGGAAAGCAGGAAACAAGTGAAACTCAGGTGCATTAGTTCCACACCTTTTTACTGAGCACTGTTCTGTGCCAGGCACTGTTATAGAAGCTGGAGATAAAAAGACCTCACCCTTCACTGAGCTTACATTCTAATGAGGAGAAAAAGATGAAAAATATGTAATCAAGCAACAAATAAGTGTTACAAGGAAATAAAACAAGGCAAAGGGTAGAGGGTGATTAGGGGCTAGAAGTTTGGGGATTGGGGCAACTCTGCAAAAATTTAGGAGAAAAGCATTCTAGGCAGAAAAATAGCAAGTACGAAGGCTCCGAGGCAAGAAGGAGCTTTGTGTGTGTGTAGGAAGAAAGGGGCCAGTGTGGATGACACCACAGGGATGGAGGATCAGGACACGTGAGGCCCCACAGGCCACGGAGAGGAGTGTGGACGCAGTGGGAAGCCATGGATGTTGGAAACGGTGGAGTGATATGATCAGATTTGCACACACAAACACACCCCTTTCTGGCTGCCACCACCATGTAGAAAAAGAGCAGCGGGGGCCAGAGTAGAGGCAGGGAGGCTGGTTAGGGAGGCTCTTGCGCTGGTTCAGTTGAGGAGCAGCGGCTGAGACTTCTTGGGAGGAATCAGAGATGTGTAGGAATCTTGGGAGATGTGCAGAGAAGGTGAGATGTGTCCCTACTTGGGATGTGTTTTGGAGGAGGGACAGACAAGGCCTGCGGATGGCTTGATATAGAGGATGGGAGAAAGACAGGAAGCAAGGGTGACTCATAGGATAGGGGCTTGAGCACCTGAGTGGATGTGTGGCTGTTAACTGAGAGAGGGAAGATTCGGGGAGGAGCATGTTTAGAGGGTGGAGTTTGGGTTTGGCCATTTTAAATTGGAGTTACTTATTAGACATCTAAGAGGAGAAATCGTGTAGGCAATTGAATCCTAGGTCAGGACTAGAGACAGGCCTTTGGGAATCACCAGCTGTGGTCTCCTCACCCTCTAGAATGGGCCCAAACCCCCATTCCACATTTCATGGAACTCCAGAGCCCTCGAGATGATTTGGGGGAATTTCCAGGTAGACAGAGGGGAGGTGGTGGCTTCATTCCCATTATTGCCTCTAGCTCTAGCTTCTGCTTCTGTTGAATTAGTGCGGTTTACAGACTATCTCTTCCTCTGCAACATCCTTCCCTCTGAAAAGGAATTCAGCCACTTCCTTGATTTCTGTACTCAGGGTATTGAATGTGCAGAAACTGCATTGAAGGTTTGCTGGAGGCGGAGGTGCTTGTGTGTGTTTGCAGATAGCAGGAGGGTCATACTAGAAAACACAATATTAAATGGAATATTGGACCTCTCTGTTTTAAAATGTTTTGGGCCACTCTACCTGAGGGATATTTCGGGATATTTCCATGGCCTTGTCACACCTTCCATTCCCAGCTACTGAGTTTCTCCAGGTAGAGGAATTCAGCTCTTTCCACGCCTACCCTACCCTTCCCTCCAAAACAGCTTCAGACCTATTTGAGACAGTCAAATCTACCAAGGACTCAAGAAAAAAAAAGGACTTTCATTAAACAAATCTCTCCTTAGAAACCATTTGCTGTTTATAAAAAGTAAGCCTTTATCAACTTTAACAATCCCTCCTGCCTATTCTGACATTCAGATAGCTTCTTAAGGTGGGGAACAGGGGAGAGGGCTCTGTCTAGTTGCCCCTCCCCAGTCACTGATCTCAGCAATGGGGATAATATTCCTGCCCAGGTATTCCAGGAGGCATCTTTTTACCATGTACCTGGAGAGGCTGATGGCAAGGAAAGAAATAAGACTCCCTGTCTGGGCACTAGGACCACAGTGCTTTGCTGAAGAGCAGTCGCTGGCAGAAGGCAGCTTGCAGAATGGTTTTGCTTTGGAGAAGAGCTTGTACCTCGAGTGTTTCTGCCTTTCACAGGTTTAGGAAATGATATGGCTATAAACAGAAATAGCTAAAGCACTAGACACATAGTTGACAATGTTCACTTAGTTGGAGCAGAGTGTCTCTGTTCTTTAAACGCTGAATTTTAAGCACATCGAGACAGGGAGACAGATTTTTCTGCAACTGATATATCAATGCAATGCAAATAATGCCTGCAAGTGGCTGGGCTGACCAAAATGGGACATGACCAGAAAGAGCTGCAGAAGTAGACAAGGCACATTGAGGGGTGTGGCCTCAGAACTGGAGCAGAGACCTTCCTCTAGCCCTGGAGTGAAGGGTTTAACAGTGTGGTCCTGGGAGGGGTAGTTATCTTGCCACTGTGCTGGGTACATCAGTGCTGATTTTCAGCATTCATATTGATGCTTAAGTTAGTGATAGATTACACGCTATGGGTTCAGTTCTCAATCCTTTTGTTTTGTGATATCCTGAGTTAAAAGAACCCTAACGATAGTCTTATTCTTGTGCCATCAGTCTGGCCAGAGGATGGGAGAGGAATAAACTGTCCCATAAAAAATGTTACCTAATGAGGATCCATTCCTGGCTGGTGGACCCACCATTGTATAAATTCCACCTTTTGCCCTGTCTCTCCTTTCTGTGTTCTTCCCTCTGCCTCCATCCATCTCTACTTTTCTGCTTTCAGAAGATTCTTTTCTTTTGAGGGTTGGGGTTAAGACATGAGAACCCCAGAAGTGGGACAGGACTTTGCCAAAGAGCAACCTGTGGACGTGTCAGTTCACTGAGCAAAAGCTGCTTGGGGATGTCTAAAAAAGGACGCCGCCTTTAAGCCTGAGGGCGACAGCCTGGATTTCTGCAAACTGGCCCGGGTTTGTAATCTGAGGGTGAAGAGAATGATCAAAGGATGTCAGGCCAGCAGATTAGAGCAGTTTGCTATTCTAAGCCTGAGGCAATGTTCCTATCTCTCTCCTGAGTTCAAGTCTCAGTAAATGAAGAACTAGATAAAGTAGAAAGAAGTACATGGTCTCTTTTGTTCCCATTTACATTATAGGCTTTACTGCTAACCCAATGAGCTTTTCACGTGAAATCATTGTAATCTATAACATGAAAAAGAGAATAAAAACGGATGCTAGACTTCAGTCAGTACCACCTGGCTCACGGGAGTGCTGGTGGTCCCCTGACCTCCCCACATCCTTTCACCTTACTTTCTGTGTCCGTATCTTTGTCTCTCCCATCTCTTGCCATGCACACTGCTGGGGGACCCAGTTATATTGGGGGCGTCGCAAACCCCCGATATCTTTCTTTCTGCTTTTCACCACATCCAAATAGTCATTTTAAACCTATTTTATTCCCCAGGCTCTTTTGAGAAAAGCTATGGACTCTCATTCAAGAAAAATGTACATATAGGCACATGCATTATTGGGACTGCTGAAGTCTGTCTACGAACCCCAGGTTAAAGATCTGCCCTGAAGGGGCTACACAGTGGTGGGGGGAGCAGGGCAGCAGTTATGAACTCTGGATTATAGTATGAACTATTGCTCCTTTGGCAGAACAGTGACCCCAGCGCCCCTATGGGTCCCTGGCCAGCTCTGCTTTCTGCTTCATCACCCTTAAACATGGCAAATCTTCCTATTTCCTTTTCTGTTAAATGAGGTATTTGGATTAGATGATTTCTAATATACCTCCTAACTATGGTTCCTTTTTTGTCCCTCCCTGCCAGCCTCCTATCATGTGCTATTAGTTATTAGGTCCAGGGAGCACCCTGCTCTGAATATATTCAATATATATTTCTCCTATGAGAAAATACAAGGAAATACTACAAAACGGAAGATTTTAATATGCTATTAGTTAGTCCAAGTCAAAAATTATTTATATTAAAGAATATTATCAAATCACTTAACAGTTAATACAAAAGCATACATGTGATGTTTGCATTTTTCAATAAACTTTATGTGTCCCCAGACACTATAACCTCTGATGCAGACCAAACAGAAAAAAAGTTGTCATTCCCGTTTTCCCTTCCTTCCTTGCATCTGTGAATACTCACTGAGTTCCCTTCATGGGCTGGGCCCTTGGGATACAAAACTGTGCATAGAATTTGTCTCTGCTGCCCAGCAGCCCTTGCGCTAGCTGGAAAGAAGATAACATAACCACTGAGTCCACTTGAGATAGCTTCCCTAGCTGTACATACAATGCACTGAGGCAACATTGCTCGTGGTCTTCAGACAGCTGCATGCACCGGCAAGCAGATTCCTCGGCATACTTAGATGAAGAACACTGAAGTTCCAGGCCCACAGCTCTGTGAGAGCAGAAAAGGGGAATGAACATGTCTTCCTCTTTGCAAATGTAAGTATATGTATTTATAAAGTATTTGGAAAACTTTTTAACAGTGTTATTAAGACTATCACACACCCATCCAATGAACAAACACTGAAGAAAGGTCTAACTATGCAAATTATTGGCGAGAATCTGAAACCATGGAAATCCTCCAAAGCTCCTTGTAGCAGTGTAAGTTGGTACAACCATTTGGAAAGCAATTCTGACGATAACTAGTATAACTGAACCTATACATATGCTATGACTCAGCAGTTGCACTCACACATGGGTACAAGGATACTGAATAAGAGCACTCTTTGCATTATTGTTTATAATCATGAAAAAGTGTAAATGGCCATCAACAGGATTCAGATTTTAAAAATTAGAATGTTGGATAGCAGTGAAAGAGAATAAATTGGAACTATATGTATGAACATAGATAAATGTCAAAAACAAGTTGTAGAATATTTTCAGCATGATAGAATTTCTGTAAAGTTTTAAAAACCTGCCAACCAATGTTATATGTTGTTTTGGATACGTCCATATGTTGTAAAAGTATAACACTGAAAAGAGAACAATAACGAGAGTTAATAAGTAAGTGGGACAACTGGAAATCTCATCAACTGCTAGCAGTTGTACAAATTAGTACAACCACTTTGGAAATTGTTTGTCAGTTTATAGTAATACTGAATGTGTGCCAATGTATGAGCCAGTAATTCCACTTCTAGGTATATACCAAACAGAAATACAGGCTGGGCGCGGTGGCTCATGCCTGTAATCCTAGCACTCTGGGAGGCTGAGACGGGTGGATGGCTCAAGGTCAGGAGTTTGAAACCAGCCTGAGCAAGAGCGAGACCCCGTCTCTACTAAAAATAGAAAGAAATTAATTGGCCAACTAAAAATATATAGAAAAAATTAGCCGGGCATGGTGGCGCATGCCTGTAGTCCCAGCT
>CAUYPO010018530.1:0-29496 GCA_963574435.1 Cheirogaleus major
AGATATTGTTAGGGTTACATATATTGCCCCTGCCAACCCTCCACTGTGCTAGAGCTTCAAGTATGTCCAACCCCCTGGTGGTGCGCATCACACCTATTATATAAGTATACACTCTTCCCCTCCCCCCCACCTGCCCACCACCCGATAAAAGTTTTTTTTTTTTTTTTGACATTTTGGTTACATTGTATTTCTTTGCCTCTCTCTAAGAAGGGTTAGAGGTATGCCCTTCCCCCCCCCACAATGCTCGCCATATCCCAAGGATGTGGGTCCCCCCCCCGACTCCCTGGTGAGTACTACCATCATTTGAGCACCATAGTTTTAATCAGTCAGTACCAATTTGATGGTGAGTAGATGTGGAACCCATTTTCCTGGTCTTGTGTTGCCTTACTTTTGATAACAGGCTTAAGCTTTATCCAGGATAGCATAAATGGTGCTAATTCACTGCTGTTTCTTAGAATTGAGTAATATTCCATTGTGAGCATATACCAAATTTTAATTATCCACTCATGAATTGCCGGGCACTTGGGTTGTTTCCATGACCTTGCAATAGTGAATTGTGCTGCGATAAACATTCAGGTGCAGATGTCTTATAATAGAATGTCTTATGCTCTTTTGGGTAGATGCCCAACAATGCTATTGCAGGGTCGAATGGTATTTCTATTTCTAGCTGTTTGAGGTATCTCCAAATTCTTTTCCACAAAGGTTGCACTAATTTGCAGTCTCGCCAGCAGTGTAAGAGAGTTCTTGTCTCTCCACATCCTTGCCAGCATTTGTTGCTTTGGGATTTTTTGATATGTCTGTTTTTCCATCTTGACACAGTGCAGATAACTCTTGGTTTGAAATCTCACAATCATAATCTCAGTAGGAACCACTCGTCATGAGTCCTACTAAGAATCCACCTGCCTTTCAGCCTTTCACAGGGAAAGGAAAGAGTAAGACTGGACATCCCTAACCTCTTCAGGAGCACATTTTTATATTTTTTATAAAAGAACACTCAACATACTATTTCAGATGACATTGACAAAGGCCTGGATTTCCCCAAAATCAATGAGTGGAAAAATAAGCAAATAAGTATTTATTAACATTCAGTCTTGATGGGTATTCCACTATAAATATGAAAACAAACAAAAACCAGGGTACCACGATTCTGTGGCAGAATAAATTTGGTAAGAGATGGCGAAAAACTGAGAATTTGTCAGGAGGAGCATGCTTGTTTCACTTTCTCTAAATTTTCATTTATAGTATTTGCTTCTGTGTTTTTGTAATAGGAAGAATATTTTTTTTTCTTTCTTAGTTCCACAGAGTTTCTCTAGTCTTTTTTTCTCCTACCTACCATTCTAATCATGTACTTGCACAGATTGGCTCACCCACTTTATTGACTTTTTTCCAGCTTAGATATATGCAGCCTGGTAATAAACAGAAGTATTTATTTTAATATGTGGCATGATTAGAAAGAAAGCTTGATCTGCAGAAATGAAAGCATAGGGAGAATAGGCTTCTATACTTGGAAACCTCACAAACCACCAACTGTAGGGCATGCAATACCTAAAACTTAAGAAATATCTTATGATGCCGTGATCTATAAACTTCCACATTTACAACTCCAATCCAGGGCTCCCCTGAGTCAATGATTTACAGAATGTAAATAGCTGATAACTGAAACTCATCTTTAATCAAAGAAAAAGCTTCGTATTGATTTAAACATCATGAGATTTAGCATGTATGTATAATTGAATTAAAAATCAAATATTGTATAGAATAAGAAACATTTTCAAGTTTTTTCTCTGTTCTGGTTTTTTTTTTTTTTTTTAGATGGAACTTGCTAAGGAAGAAAAGTGTGAATTTTTGCCTTTCCTATCTCCACGGAAGGTTATAGTAAAAGGTGGAAGGATTGTTGCTATGCGATTTGTTCGGACAGAGCAAGATGAAACTGGAAACTGGAATGAAGATGAAGATCAGATAGTCCATCTGAAAGCCGATGTGGTCATCAGTGCCTTTGGCTCAGTTCTGAGTGATCCTAAAGGTAGAGTGCTCGGGAGCTGAAATGTGTTATGCAATTGTCTGTTATTTTAGTGCCATCATAGTTTCCAGCTTTCAGGGAATTGTTTTTCACTTTAACATTCATTTCCCTCTTCTAGTACGAAGTACAAGCAATCGTGATTCAAAAGGCTTAGAACTGGTTTTAATGCTTATACAGAATTATTTTTAAAGTGGCAAGAATTGAAAAGAACACTAATCTTTCATTTAAGCTGATAACCAAAATACATATTCTACTTTGTAATAATGTTTGCCTTGTTTACTATGTAAAAATGCCTTTTTTCTTCAGTGAGTAAAGCAAGAAAATGTGGCAGTGAAGTTGGAAGATCCAGTCTTCAATGATTCAGACAAATTAAGATCTAATAAATAGCCAAAAATAGAATTCATGTTTAGTGCTATCCTCATGCCATCACTACAAACATGAAAATTATCAAAATACAAAGTTAGATCTCCTGGATGACATAAATGGACAGGCTAATGAAGAATAAAATGCTTAAAAATATATAAATAGTAGAAACAAATATTTTATGTAGTATTTCAACTAAATTATAAGTCAGTCAATTAAAATTACTTCGTATTATACTTTTCCCACGTAGCATGTTTTGGTGGGTCATTGTAAATGAAAGCTTAACTAGCTAGATACCTTTATTTTGCAAATTTTTTACCTTTTAATTCACACTGCTGATATGATGACTCTTTTATTTACTGAAGAGAAAATAAAAAATGTTTTTCTAGGTCAGAGAATCATTAAGAACAACAATAACAAAAAATCTAAACCTGGCGATTTCTCTTTATGACTTCCTACTACTACTTCCTACTACTGTGCTAAATTACATTTTGTATCTGAAACACGAAGATATATATATATATATATATATATATATGCAAGTGTACATTTTTATGCAGCATGTAAGTAAAAAATTCAACTAGTCATCGGGATATTTTATCTGCAGGACATCAAACATCCTCATATTTGGAAACATCCAGATGTTTAATGTCATCAAGTGAATGTTTTTAAACAGCTGGATCAAGGCCTGAATTTGTCACTTTTCATCCAGATGTTTATGTGATATATAGACATAGTCACAGTGTGGCTTATTTATATATTAACTGGGTTCAGAAAGAACATTGTGTCAACTGTATTTTAGTATCTAAAAAAATCATACTGCTCTTACTACTCCGCACATCACCAGAAATTAAGTAAACTGTTGAATCATGTTTAACTAGCAATTCTGTTGATGATTCACCTATCAAAAAATAATTTAGCTTGCTTATCTAAATTTATGTTCCACAACTGGGAATCCTAATATTAAGAAAAATGTGTCTCTTCCTAAACAAACTTAAGTATATGTGAGTTAGAATATCATAGAAAACAGCTTTTTCAATCTCAGTTGCAATTTTCATAAGCTTATGGCAGTGTGTGTGTGTGTGTGTGTATGTGCATTTGTGTATATATGTTTGAAAAGTAAGAGATTTAACTTAGTATTTGAAATATGAAGTAGAAGAAAATGTGATCTATTTGAGATTATTTGACAAGATCATTCCAGAATTTATTTGTGTATTTTATTCCAGAATTTACTTGTGTATGTTTCTTCCAGGATTCACATGTACTAACCCTCATACATTTAGAGAGAAGTCAGGGAAAAATGGTTCTTCACTGGTTCTTTTTTATTCCTGATTTGGAATAATAAACTACCTGGAGAAATTATCTTTAAGTAGAATTACCTGCTTTACTGGGGCTCTTCAATGTTTACTTTAGTAAGAAATTACTTTCCAAATGAGAGGGGTGCTGGAATAGCTGGGGTATGAGATAGTGTTCATCTTACCCAAATGACATTTAAAATTTTTAAATAATAATTTCAAAGTCAGAAAACTTTCATGTGCACACACATATTTAAACTATGGTAAAAACCAGTTTACTGTAAGCAAGTTGTCCATTTGGATAAGAAGAAAAGACATGCATGTTATCCCTCTTCTGCCATAACCCTTGTTCCATCCTAATACCTATGTGATGTAATTTCTATGTAATACCTAATGATTATCACACACGTGATACCTGTTTAAATATATTTATCTCAGCCTCTCTCTTAAAATGTTAAGCTCCCTTTATACCCTTCCTCTTCTCCCCTTTCCAGCCTCACTTCACATGAACTGCATGTCAAATGCAGTGTCATCTTTTCAGTCCTTATTCTATTTTCTGCATTTGAAAACATTAAATATGTTTTTTGTTTGAAATACTCTCCTCCAAGTCACTTAAACTTTCTGAGCTCAGCTTCTTCATCTGTAAGAAAACTGAAAAAAAAAACAAAAACAAATGTAATAATACCTTCTCTTCCTACCTCTCAGTACTGTTGTCAGTATTAAAATGAAATAAAGTAGAAGTGCTTTGGAAACAAAACTAAAACATGTTATTGTTGTTTATGACACTCTATTTCTTTGCTTTTTCTTTTAACTATTTATTTCCAAACCTGTCACTGATTTTCTTCCTCTAGCTTATTATTTTATGGTACTTTTCCAAGTTCACACTTTGACCATTTTCTCTTCTTAACGTGTGTATTCCTTTGCGAACTGATTGTCTCATTCACTCGTTCATACATGCATTCATTCCTCAAAAAATACAAATGAACTTCTGTGTGCCAGGTCATGGCTACACTTGCAGTAGGCACTATTTTCTGTCTGTGTAAAAATGACTCTAAAATCTAGTTCTCCACTCCTTATGT
Source organism: Cheirogaleus major (assembly GCA_963574435.1). Lineage (NCBI taxonomy): Eukaryota > Metazoa > Chordata > Mammalia > Primates > Cheirogaleidae > Cheirogaleus > Cheirogaleus major. Next base: position 4,758 of record CAUYPO010018530.1, read on the forward strand.
CTCAGAAGACCTACTTTCATATTTGTCACATGTTGATTCATGTGACAAATATTTACCAAGTATGTAGCGAGTACCAGATGCTAAATTGTATTCTGGAATTTACAAAGATGAAGAAGTCATTACTTGAACTTTAAAATCTCACAGACTGGGGGGAGCAGATGAAGGCAGACCTATAAACAATTAATTGTATTACAAAGTGAAAAATACATTAAGAGATATATGCACAAAGTAAAAAAAAAGATCACATTATCAGATTTTCTTAAAGCAGATCTGTTCTCAACCTCACTATTATTGTAAACGGTACTATAGTCCTCCCTATAGCCAAAGTACAAAATGTTATTCCGGATTCAAATTTCTAAGTTCAGTCTTTCTTTTCATTAAATTCACCAATGTCACCTTATAATATAGGATAAACTCCCACTCAACACTTCAGAACTTAAGCAAATTGCTGTCTCTATCTCTAATCAAGTTTTATTTTCTACTGTTTTCTACTGAATTATTCCTCCCAGTATCCAGTACAGGATGGATCCCCTAATGGTAACTCAGGAAATCTTCAGTGAATGCATTACATAAATATATGCTGAAGAGTTAAAGGAATAAAGTAAACTGGACAGAGTACATATAAAGTACAGTGATAATTTGTACTCTCAGCAGTCTCTGATTACAATAATATTTTCAATGAAAATACTTTTAGAGTCTCAATTTTATCAATAATATGAATTTGAAAAGGTAACTTAAATTGGAAAATTGAAAGGAGATTAAATTTTAATCTCACCTTTGTTCTCTGATATGATATTTTGCATGACTTTTACAAGTCCCTCGCGTTTTTGCATTTCACAATAGAGAATATAAAATAATTTTATTTAGTATTATGTACCCCATATATGTGTAATAAATATCCCTGTCATAAAAAAGAAGTACCTCAACAGCTTATAGAAAAAATAGATATATCAAATTAATAAAATAAATTTGGATAATATTATTGGATTATATTAATATTTGCTAATTTTTAATATTTCATTGCTACTAATGCTAATAAGTAGTCACAATTATTTTGCATAATTCTGTTTTATTCAATTTTTTTGTCGATTGTAGCAGGGATTGGGAAAAAGGAACAAAAGACTACATATTCCACATCCCTGTGCATGGAACGCATATGTGCTTATGAACACAATTTAATCAGATCCTTCATTAGCTACTGTCCCAAGTTCTAAAAGCAGTGGTGTCCAATTTCTAATTCAATTGAGATAACCTTAGCCTTACTTAATATCTTATGAAAAACTCAAACTGGTTCCACATTTTAAAAATTCTCCTGTATTCCCTCTAAGTATGCAAGATTCCAAATCACATTAAATTGGGATTTGATCATTCTAGATTAATTTTAAAGGCTATCAGGAAATAGCACAAACTACCTTTAACTAGGGTTTCTACTCCACAGATATTCCCCATTCATGGGGAATTTCTAAACATTTATTTATTTAAAAAGCATATATTTACTAATATAGGAAGTCCTCCCTTTTGCTAAACACTAATGTCAGTGTTTATTGAATTAAATTTTGTCTCTTTTTGTTTGTTTGAACAATGTCGAGTTTAAGAGATTTCTTGCTTATTTTATAGTTTATCCTCCCTCCTCTTTCTGCCTGGAACCAAACTGCCAGTGGTGAAGTATACATATATTTTCTGTTAGTTTTGAATTGATGAAGAGAATTCTTTACAATTTTCACCAACCTCACAGCTTCATTTTTCCAACTGAGGCAGTAAAGTCGGCCTTGTCCTCACATTCATATCAGATCTGATGATATAATGTTATGGTTCTTTGAATATGCTTTCAGAAAACTGAGTGAATGCACTTTAGTCCATTCCATTGTTCTGTGCCTCTTCCATATACTACACTGCAATCATCTTCTCATTCTTTTGAAATGTCCACTTTGAAAAGATCCATGACCTTCAATTTTCCAGAACCCATTATAATTTATCTTCAAATTAGACTGTAAACCCTAAGAGGGCAAAGATTATACCTTTATAGCAACAGTTATTAATGTGCCCATAATTGATGCAGAAAGATATTTATACATTTTACTTGATTCATGTTAGGATAGTAATTTTGTTACAACTAGCTATTTTTTTCTACCATGGGATTGGTTTGGTTTATTTTTCTTAGAAAATGTAAAAGTTAGAAAAATGATTCTATTATTTTATTACTATCGATTTTTCTCTTGTTTTGGCATAAATTATTGCATTCTTTATAATCCATTAAATATTACACTAATTAAAGTCTGTCTGGTGTATCAGCTCAGAGCAGGAGCTCTGGAGCCAGGCTGCCCTGCTGGAAACCTGGCTCTGTTCCTACCTTCATCGTCTTAATGAATTACCCAGTCTCCTTGTACTTCATGGTCCTCATCGTTTAAGGGAGATGATTGTAGTTTCTACCTCCTAGAGTTGTTTTAAGAAGAAATGAATTAATAATATATGTAAAGCATTTAGATATAGGCCTAGCACATAGTAAGCATCTCTTAAGTTACAGATATTATTATTATTGTGTAACAAAACCATATTTTAGTAATTAAATTGAGTTATATTACACTATTATGATGCTATCAATGTTGTCTAGGAATACATGCATTTGAAAATCAAGACTTCATCATGGGGCCTTAGAGGCCCTGCAAACATGTCTCTGTGAATAAATGAAGCAAATGCTCTTACATTTATAATTTTAATAAGAAAATGTTTAATATATTCAGTAATTTTTATTTATAGAAATAGATTGAACAGTTTGTAACTGCATTTATATATTTTTAAAAATATTATCAATTCTGATGTTTTCCACTGAAAAGAGTTTTCTTTGAACTAAATTTTTAGTTGTTAGCAATCTCCAATTTGAGTTTCTACAAACCAGGTAAAATATTTTTAAATGACTTTGGTTTTTCCTTTTAAGAGTAGTGAAATTGGATCGACTTTTTTGTTTGGTTAATCTAAGATGATTGTTCATTTTTATTTTAAGAAAGAAAGAAGGAAGCACTTTTGAGGATATCAAGTTTGAGTTTTTAAACACTTGAAAATTATGAGATGCTATAACTAAGATTAAAAACCTACATTTTGGGAAGGAAGAAGATGAGGTGAATGGTGCTGCTAAGACTGACTCAGCACAGTGCTGCACAGCCCTGCTCAGGAGAGCGATGACAGGTGACTGAGTTCTCTGGGCACAGCCAGGGAAGGCATGACCCTTCTCTTAGGAAAGGAGTTTATACACTTCGCCCAGTGCCTACATTTTCTTTCTGCTCACTTACTATAAAGGAGAAATAACAAGGAAACACAAAACCCAGTTCTTTCTGAATCTTTAATGCAACTCTCAGAAATCAACTCCCTTGATAACATTGATTGCAATTAGTTCCAAAAGGGAGCGTTTTTGGAAAAAAAGAGAAAGGTTTAAAATCACTCATCAGTTTCTCTTATTAGAAGGCCTTCAGAAAAGTTTTTGAAAGCCTCATGGGGTAAATCAAACATTCTGTCAATACCAGCTTCAAGTATAGCTTTGATTCACTTGCCCCATACTGAGAAAAGGTGCAGACCATGGGTTAATTTGCCTTGTTCTGGCCTAACTCAGAACTAGAATTGCCAGTTAGGCAAGAAATGATGTGCTAAGGACCCTGACAATGCAGAGATTCAGGAAATTTTCAGTGTGCCCATTTTATTTTCTCAATTATTTAGATGTTAGAGAAATGTACAAAAAATATTTTAATGGTGGCACTAGATGAGTTAGATATTCAATAATAATAGTTACCTGTGCTTTGAAAGACCTGGAACCAATATATTTTATTTGTTTTACTTCTTATTAAAATGTTCATTTTTTGGTAAGTCATAATAAAGTAGAGAACACTAAAACATTTTAATAACCCTCATTTTTTTTTGTTACCACCATGTTCTATTTTTCAAACAGTAAAACATCTCTTCCAGAAGCTGCTAGTGGCACTAAGAGATTCAGCAAAATTTTCTTTGAACTATTGTCCACTCTTTGTGGCCTCCAGCTTGCATAATTTTTCTTCTTTCTTACCAAAAATAAAGGGGAGGGGTAAGGAACGAAATACTAAGTTGAGAAACTCCCATAATTTGTCAAATTTTTACTGTTGTATGCATTTTTAATAAAGAGAAATATTTGCAATAAAATTTCAAAGAACAGATTAAGGAATAGTGCACTTTATTGCTAGATAGCACACTTCTTTGAATGATGGCAAAACATTAGGGGAAGCAACTTATGATTAATATAACTAAGAATGGATGAGATAGAATTGAGAACTAAAGTGATCAGTATATATACTGGATATGTTATGATACTATAATTTGTATTGGGATTTCCTATATATTTAAATGTGCTGCAAGGGACCTAAGAGATCATATATTCTCATTTCACAAGTTTATTTGTTTCATAATTTTTGATGAGCTATTGTTGCAGACTCTGAGCTAGGTTCCAGGGATAAAGTGGTGAAAAGAGAAATGCATACTTTGCCTCTAGAAATGCACAGTTTAACAGAGGAGAGTCATAAGAAATTGTGCTGTAAGAAGTTTAGAGTCCTAGGGAAGCACAGAAGAGAATGTGAGTGTTCAGGGAAGCTTCCTAGAGGAAGTGGGTTGTAAGTTGAAGTCTGAGTGATGTGTAGGAGTTTCCAGGTGGAATGGGGGTGGAAGGGAGGGAAGCCACAGGGAGATTATGCAATTTGCTCAACACCACACTGTTAGATTAAGTAGTCATTTTACAGTCATTTTAAAAAGCTGTAAAAAAAAATATGTCTTTAGAAAGTTGTCATCAGCCTACTTTATTCATGCATGTTCTCATCTTCATAAATGAAGGTCTGAATTTTCCATTTTTATTTCTAAAATAGAACATTTTGTTTTATGATTTCTACTATTCATTCTCTCATTATTCACCATGTAATGAACATTTCTTGATGCACAACTATGTTCCAGGCACTCCCCAGGCAATAGGAATATAGACATGAGTAAAAGAGAGTCTTTGCCCTTCAGGGACCCAAAGGCTAATGGGAGGAAAAAGGCATGTGAATACATATATTGTGACGTATGTGCTAAGTGGAGATCACATTTGGACTGGGTTTTAGAGCTTGAATACGAGTTTCCCTGATAGAGAGAAGACCGTATATAAAAATATGCTGACAAATGACCTCATGTGGCCAAACAATGGGAATAAATTCTGTTTAGATGGAGGAGATGGTGTGTGGTTTTATAAGTGTGGGAAGCAGGTAGGGATAAAATGGCAGGAAATTTTGCTATAAATTTATGTGGAGTAGGCCGGGCGCAGTGGCTCACGCCTGTAATCCTAGCTCTCTGGGAGGCCGAGGCCGGTGGATCACTCAAGGTCAGGAGTTCAAGACCAGCCTGAGCAAGAGTGAGACCCCGTCTCTACTATAAATAGAAAGAAATTAATTGGCCAACTAAAAATATATAGAAAAAATGAGCCGGGCATGATGGCGCATGCCTGTAGTCCCAGCTACTCGGGAGGCAGAGGCAGGAGGATTGCTGGAGCCCAGGAGTTTGAGGTTGCTGTGAGCTAGGCTGACGCCATGACACTCTAGCCCGGGCAACAAAGTGAGATTCTGACTCAGAAAAAAAAAATAAAAAATTATATGGAGTCAAAGGATTAGATATTAAGATAGGGATTTTGAATTTTATGCTATAGAAATCCAGGTGAAAAATGGGGAGGTTTAAATATAGGAGATATTTTTGTCTTGAATAAGGTAATTCTAGCAGATAATAGATTTTCTTCCTCTCTGCTTAGATTTTGAACTACTTGTAATATTCTTCAAATAGTTGGGAGTTAGAAAATAAGTAATCATCTTTTGCAGTGATTCATATTAGTAGCAAATGTATTTTCTAATACTGAGTGCCTGCATTAGGTTGAGTTACTCAATCAGTCACAGAGTATGATCCAACAAGGTAGGTCCCCTTATGAGAAGCTGCCCCATTAAGATTTTCCATATGAGGAGAGAGAACCTGTGCTCAAATGGGGAGGTATAAGCTTGACAAGGGTGGATTATACATGCCTAATTTCTTCTTCTAGATTCACTAATTAGAATTCTAATTTTATCTTTTTGAACAGAGACAACACAGGTACAATGAGACACCATGAATGTCATGTAAGTGATTGTTTCTCCACACGGAAGACAGCATCAGGAGTGTGGAATAAGCATGCTGCTATACAGTAGCAGTAGTATTGAAAAGAATGGCCTGGCATTAAGGCAGAATAATGAAACCAGTTAAAATGATTTTTGCAGTAGTTTCAATGGCTAAGATAGAGGAAGTGAGAATATAGAAGAAAATTCAGAATCAATATATATATTTTTTAAGTAGAATAGTTAGGATTTGGTTATCTGTTTTATAAGGAAATTGGATGTGAGGTGACTAGCTGGGGAAATAAGCAGATGTTTAAAATGCCTACAGAACTCACAAATGCAGCAGGTAGAACAGATCTGAGTGAAATGATGGTGTGTTGAAGATGGATTTGGTAATCCATTCAACAACTAAAACAGGGAACTAAAACTAAGAAAATAGAAAATGATTGAAAACAGACATTGGGAATTACTACATATCATTTGTCTGGCTTTTCCGTGCTATACCTTAGTGCCTAGAACAGTGGCTATTCATTGATGAATTAATTATAACCTAGAGTTATAGCCTATAGTTTAGATAAACAACTTCTTAAAAGTATGATTAAAGAGTATATATGACATTTATTCTGGAAATCCTGAAGCCTCTCACCTATAATATTCTGAAGAGGAAAAAGTCAGCTTTCTTTACTGTTGCTTTTCTTGTGGTAAATAGCTTAAGGAGTGGATGGCATTAAAGACAGTTTTATTCCATGGTGTTCTACCTTCCTCTTTTACTAATCCATGTTGTTCCTCATGCTGCCATTTTATTTTGTAACACATTAATAGTATAACACTGATATATCCTTTGTGTTGGTTGGCCAAGTGATGAGAATGAACCCTTTTTAGCCTACTCTGTATGTTGCCTTGCTTTTAATTATAATATATTTTGGGCAAGGAGCATTCTCAGTGCTAATGAAGTTGTTTTTAAAAAAAGAAAGCATTCTCAGGAAACTAATTGTAAAACTGTACCTGTTTCCTTAAAAATTGCTCTCATTATCAGAAATATTTTTGCCTGGATGAAAGATTTATCATCTTTCTATTATGAAATATACTGTGCAGAGTGAGGATGAAGTGGCGGAATCTAATGCAAGTGCTGGCATTTCTGCAGAATAACCATCCAAAATAATGGAATCCTTGCACAGTTTTTCTTTGGAATTATTTTAAAAGGGTGGAGGTGATGAGGAGGGAGGTCAAACTGATAACAGTGTTGAAAGTGATTTGGAATCAACATCACATCATTTACAACTGCCTTAGACATCCATTTGAAGCACAACATGATATTTCTGTAATTATTTTACTTCCCTTTAATAACTGCATAGGAATAGGTTTGTTTCCCCAGTGAATAGCTCTATTCAGAGGCTTTCCTTATCTTTATTTCCCAGGTTTCACTAGTGGTTGATATCATATGCATTCTTAGAGGGAGACAGTGGATAAATCAGTAGTTTTCCATCAAATCAAAGATTACATACAAGAAGTAGAGTAGTGGCATGTAACAAGTTTTGTTGGGGAAAGAAGGTATAAAATGTAAAAATAACATAATTGTTTTTGAAATCATAAAATATAGCCCATAGTTTTCAACATACAGCAGAGATACAGTGAGTATAATAGATGCCCTCAACTTTATTGACCATAGTCTATTACATTTGTCTTTTAAATACTAGTTAGTTAGCTTATAGTATAATAAAAGATTATTCTGAAACCTAATATTCTTGTGAAATGTTAAACTACAGTAAGCTTCTATGAGATGTAAAGTCACAATGTAATATTTAGTTAAATTATAAAGTAATAATATAGATTATATACTAATGTTCTTAATATGTAATAGATTATATACTGATGTATTTTGTATTGCAGATTGAGATTATTCTTATCAATTACTTTACATTTGTGTTCTTGGCTCAAAACACAATATAAGAAGGACAAAGACTGTCTAAGATAGTCTTTGGTTAAAATAGATTTTAACCTGCATAAATGCTATTGTATAAGTAAGAAAATTGCATTGAATCATATTTAGTATCTACTCACAAAATATGGAAGCTACCCAATTCAAATGGTAATATGCTGGCTTTGCAGGAAGAAAACAGCATGAACTTTAACTTCTATTCAAGGGTCCTGCCTAAGCAGTATGTGGATTAACGCTATCCATTATTAACATTTTTTTTCTATAACAGCCATATTTATAATATTTTATAATCATCAAGCTCCTTACAGTGTTTTCAAAAGTCTTTTACTAAAAAAAAAAAAAAAAAAAAAAAAGTCTTTTACTTACATAACCATTTTTTTTTTCCATACAAGTATATGAAATCATGTCAAGCATACTATTTGTTTGGCAAATATCCAATGATTTTCCAACCCCTGTGCAAACTGTATTGACAATTTGTTTGGTTTAACATGACCCAGTGTTTTCCCCTATATTTGGACACTGTTACCAAATGAACTTCTACATCACCAGTCTCATTGAATTACTCTCATACTTTAGAATTTTAAATTATTTTTCCCTGGTGGTGGGATTAAAACCAAATGCTTCAATTTAATTTTGACATCCTTCTAATCTGCCCTCCTACATACTTGTGGGATCTTACTTCTTGTTCTTTCATTCTACATTTATCAGATGTATCTTGTATTAAGTATACAAGATTCTGTTAGGTTCTCCAAGGTACACAAAAATGAATACATTGTCACTGTCTATAGGAGTTTATAGTCTAATAGAGGAGGAAAAATGCATGTAAGTAAAATAAGGTAGAAAGTGACTTAAGGAGAAACAGATAAACTCCTAGTGTTACACATAGGAGTAGCGGGATGACTTTCAGCAAGAATTCACAGGTTTTATGGAGGCAGTGGCCTTTGTACTAGATAAGAGAACTGGGTAGGAATTAAGAGAATGGAGATGGGGGAAGCACATTCCAGTAATAGTGAACAGGCTGGATAAAGACATGGAGTAGTTCCTTTGACTATATCATAAAATATACAACAAGAAATAGTAGAGTAAGGGTGGAAAAACATCATTGCTAGTTCATGAAATGTTTTTAGTGGTAGGCTAAGGTATCTGAATTTTATTTCAGAGTCGGTGGGTATTAGAAATCTAAAAGGGGATATGGGTTAAATATATTCCCTTCACCCACATAGGAAGTATGTAATTAAATATGCTTCTCCTTTTTCATTCCTGCCTTTCTAAAGATAGATAAATGTTTGGATGAAAAGAATGAGATGGATTTATTCCAAATGTCCTTACAGAAAATTCACAGTAAGAACAAAAGCATGTGAAAGGGGTGTTTATGTGAAGTGTCATGCAGACTAGCAACCCCTCCCCCTGCTGAAAGGATGGTCAAATTCTGGCCACCTTTGCTTGCTTGAAAAGAGCCTCCTAAGAGTAGTCATCCTGCCTCTACTCTTGCTTCCATATAATCCCAGCAGAATCAGCTTGCTAACCAGAAATTGTGTCATTTCATCCCCTTGTTTCAAACACTCCAGTGGAGTCCTATGTATTTATTTATTTGTTTATTTATTTAGGGGTTATAAGTATTTTTGTGTTACATGATGAACTGTATAAACGCTGAAGTCAGTCAGGGCTTTCAGTGTACCTGTCACCAGAATAGTGTACATTGTACCCTATAGGTAGATTTGTATCCCTCACCCCCCTCCTAACCTACCCCTTTCTTAGTTTCCCATGTCCATTATAGCTCTTTATGACCATATATATCCTTCATTTAGCTCACACTTATAAGTGAGAATGTATGGTATCTGTTTTCCCATTCCCGAGATACTAACGATAATGGTCTTCAGTTCCATCCACATTGCTGCAAAAGATGGTATTTCATTCCATTTTTATGGCTGAGTAGTACTCTACATTTTCTTTATCCACTCATCAGTTGATGGGCACTTAGGTTGGTTCCATATCTTTGCAATTGTGAATTGTGCTGTGGTAAACATTTGAATACAAGTGTCTTTTTTATAAAAAGACTTCTTTTCCTTTGGGTAGATACCCAGTAGTAGGATTGTTGTTTGGAATTGTAGGTCAACTTTTAGTTCTTTGAGGAATCTCCATACTGCTTTTCGTAATGGTTGTACAAGTTTACATCCCCACAAAAGTGTATAAGCATTCCTTTTGACCCCAACCACACCAACATTTATTGTTATTTGACTTTTTAATAATGGCAATTCTGACAGTGGTAAGGTGGTGCTGTCTCATTGTGGTTTTAATTTGTATTTCCCTGATAATTGATGATGTTGAGAATTTTTTCATATTTTTTTTTTGCCATTTTTCTATCTTATTTTGAGAAGAGTCTATTCATATATAACCAAGGAGGTGAATGATCTCTACAAGGATAACTATAAAACACTGGTGAAAGAAATCACAGATGACACAAACAAATGGAAAAACATCCCATGCTCATAGATTGAAAGAATCAACATTGTTAAAATGTCCATACTGCCCGAAGTGATTTACAGATTTATAGATTCAATGCAATTCCCATCAAAATTCCAACGTCATTTTTCACGAATCTAGAAAAAATAATCCTAAACTTCATGTGGAACCAAAAAAGACGCCAAATAGCCAAAGAAATCCTAAGCAAAAAGAACAAACCTGGAGGCATCACATTACCTGACTTCAAATTATACTATAATAGAAGGCAAAACATCATGGTGTTGGTATAAAGGTAGACACATAGACCAATAGAACAGAATAGAGAACCCAGAAATATTAATAAAACCATATAGCTCTGGCCAACTGATTTTTGACAAAGCAGGTAAAGACATACACTGGGGAAAGGATCCCCTATTCAATAAATTGTGTGGAGGAAATCAGATAGCCATATGCGGAAGAGTGAAACTGGATTCCTATTTCTCACCATGTATAAAAAATAACTCAAGATGGATTAAAGACTTAAATGTAAGACCTGAAACCATAAAAATTCTAGAAGAAAACATGTTTTTCTATGAGAAAACTCTTCTAGACATTGGCCTAGGCAAAATAATTTATGAGTAAGACCTCCACAGCAAATACAGCAACAACAAAAATAAATAAATGTGAATTAATTAAACTAAAAAGTTTCTGCACAGCAAAGGAAGTAAACAGTAAATAGACAACCTATAGAATAGAAGAAACCATTTGCAAACTATACAGTCAACAAAGAGCTAATATTCAGAATCATCAAAGAATTCAAACAAATCAGCAAGAAAAGAACATAACCCTATCAAAAAGTGGGCAAAAGACATGAACATATTCTACTTTATTTAAAATAAAATTCTCACTACAGCTTATAAAACCCTCCTTGGTCTGGCCTCTATTTCTCACATCTCCTGTCCTACTATCTCGCTTGCTTTCCTTCACCTGCTTGGAGTATAGTCTCCATTCTATTCTTGAGAGCTTTAACCTCACCTCATCCTTAACATCGCTGCCATTGTTCCCTCCATGTATTTAGTACATGGAAGAAAAACAAAAAATTTGCTAATTGAATGGATGAATGCAAGGCAGTGCTTTAATTTTTTCTTGTGCAATAATTATTAAACTCGTTGAAAGAATAGCCTATATGCACTGCCTTGTGTCTTTGCCAGATTCCTTTTTCTTAACCCCTTTACTTCTGTCTTTTGCCCTTACCATTTATTAGTAGCTCCAAATGTCATCTTTTTTGCTGTCCATTGACCTCCACATTAATCTGCCTTATATTTCTCTTGCATTTGATACGTCTTGAAATTACCTCTTCACTTGGCTTGTGTGACTCAGAAATATTTTGATTCTTACGTATCTCTGATGAGTCCTTCTCTGGCTTTAGTACAGGGTGTGCTTGTTGCTGCTTTAAAAATAAGTGATTGACTCTATTTTCACCTGTTTTTGAATTCTTTCTTTGGGAACCTTTTCCATCCTTGTGATTTATCTAATTTCAAGATGCAGGGCCCTCTCCTGAAGTTTGTGTATCTCCAAAAGCCCCTGTAGCTCTCCAGGCATTTCTAGCTATGTATGGAACTGATTAGTAGTTAGGTTTAAATCCTAAGGGTGGGACCTGGGTAATTTTTTTCAGTCTTACCTTCCTGAACTATAAAATTGAGGTAATACTTATTTTGTAAGAATCCAAAGAGACAGTATATGCAATGCCTAACCCAGAACCAGCCACATACTCATGAAAACACTCAATACACGTTGTCCATTATTTATTGAATATAGCCTTTGTCTTTGCTGATACCAAAGGTATTTCTTTCTTTGTTTTTTTTTTTTTTTTTTGAGTCAGAGTCTTGCTCTGTCACCTGGACTAGAGTGCAGTGGCGTAATCATAGCTCACTGCAACCTCCCCTGAGTTCAAGCAATCCTCCTGCCTCAGCCTCCTGAGTGCTGGGACTACAGGCACACATCACCCCATCCTGTTAATTTTTCTGTTTTTTGTAGAGATAGCTTCTAGCTAAATTGCTGGACTGGCTTTGAACTCCTGGCCTTATGCGATCCTCTCACCTTGGCCTCTCAAAGTATTGAGATTACAAATCGTGAGTCACGGTGCCCAGCCTCCAAAGATATTTCTTAATAATACAACTAGTGCTTTATATAAAGAAGCTGTACTTTCGAATCAAGGATTTACTTATGTACTAAAATTGTTTAAACAAAATTCTACTGTGTGTTTTAAGTTTGCATTGAAGTGTGCCTACTGACAATTGACAAGGAAAAAAAAAAGCTGTAAGATGGATATCAAAAAATAACATTAATGAGCTGCTAAAGCTAAAATTACAGGAACTTATGAAATTGGTTAAACATAAAAACCATTAAACTGTTTACTGAAGCTTCACAGATATACTGCAGCTAATGAGCATTTCTGCTATTTAAATAAGCCCAAATTGAACACACATTACATGGATACATAATTAGTCATGGCAGTCAGACACACATAGACTTACTTTTAAAGCTCTATTTAGAGAATCTTTTCCATTTGATTTATTTTGTTAATTAAAATATTTTTCAGTATTCACTTATATTTTAATAATATTGTTTTCACAAGTAGTATAATTTACTACTGGCTTCCTATTTGTTTCTATTTTTGCTTTGAATGCAGCAAATGGGGATTTTATATTAAACATTTTTCTTAACCCCTTTCTGTAATTGTTTATATCATTTGATGGCATCATTCAGCATATTAAACATTTCTGTCGCTGAGAAGTATATAACATTTGTCAGTAGCCTTTCTACTTTTTTCACTGTCTCATAATTATCAAGAAATATTAAGCACCCAAATGTGCATAGAATTATAATGATTATGGTCCAAATCAGATTAAAGGATGATCTATTCCTTCAAGGAGTTTGTAGTCTTAAGTAGATGGTATCATTGAATATAAATAAGCAAATCAAAGTACAGCATTTGGGAATCCAACAGAGAATTTGAAAACAATCCCCATATATTTACTTCAAGGACACTGACCTCCTTGAGGAGATCTCTTCCAGATAAAATGAAATCAAATCTTCAAGGGCTTCAGAGTCTTAAATAGATGGAATTATTGCAGAGAAATAAGCAAATCAAGGTGAAGTGCTTGTATTATTTTAATTCTGAATTGATTTGTTGGTCAGTTTAGGAAATGGAAATAAAACTCCCCATAGAATACAAGTAAAACAAAAGGAGTTGCTACAGGCTATTATTGACATCCATCCTTTCTATTTAACTTGGGGAGCCTAAAATTATCCTTAGCACAGAGGGTAAAAAAATAAGAACTGTATTTTTGCCTAAATTCTGCGAACTTATTCAAACTGAAAATTATCTAACCATAACAGTAGGGAAATAAAATAGTTAAATCAATCAAAAGAAATTAACCATGTGCCTATTCTTCCCTAGTCAGTGTTTTTGTCACTGTAGAAGCTTTTTTTTTTTTTTTTTTCAGGGAAATATTTGGGTTTCCTCTCCAAAATAATCTGACTCTTTGATTGTGGAAATAAGACCTCTAAGAAAAATAATCAATTGAGACAGGATAATATGAGTGCCACATAAATGAAATGGACAAATATTACATTTTTTGAACAAAAAAAGCATGTTTTGGGTTCCTCTTATGTGCCAGTTATTGTACTAGATGCTGGGGAAGTAGCTGACTCAGATATGGTCCCTGAACTTAGGAGTGGTGGAGGCAAAACAGATAATTGAAATAAAGTCTGGTAGTGCCTAATTTAACAGAAAGTGGTCAGAAGTTAACTTCACAGAAAGGGAAAAGAAAAGGTTCCATTGGAAAAGATAACCTAAATGATACATCTGTGAAGCTAGTCAAGACTAGATTCCTTGCAGTCCGTCGAACCCTACTTTCTTCATTTTAGTTTCTCCCATGGTCCCAGTGGCGAACTTTAAGAGATTGTGTTTGACCCATTCATTCTGGCTTTCTGTTGCCCCCACACCAAAGATCAGTAGCAGGAGGGCTTCGGAGTCAGAAAAAGCATCAATGAATATTAGGAATCCATCATGGAGGCAGGTGGAAAAGGAGGAAGTGTGGTGTCACAGAAGCCAAGCTAAAAGACGTTTATGAAAAAGAAGTGGTCATCTGCTGAATGCTGCCAGGAAATCAAGGAAAGCAGTGCCACGCTAGGGTAAGGCAGGTTAGGTGTCTGTGCAACCTTGCTTTTGCTCTACTTTGAGAGTAAGGACCTCCTTAAATTTTGTTCTTTGAGTGCCTCACTCACCTCACTCTATTCCCCGAGCTAAAGCAAGGTTATCACTGAGAAGAGTCTCACTGGATTTGGCAACCTGAAGCTAATCATCTTAGTAAAAAGATTATTAATGAAGCTTTGAGAGGTAAATGGAGGCCTGAAAAGATTTATAAAATGGGAGATACAGAGAAAGCTTGTGAACTGGGTTTGGATGTGATGATTTGCAAAGGGCAGAAGAGTATCCAGATTGTAATCTCTAATGGGCAGCCAGAAGTGCCAGAATAAAAGGAAGAGCTACCTCAAAAGGTAGAATTTGAGGTCATTCTTATAGAGATGAAATTGAAGGCTCCAAATGACTAGAATTTCTGACAGAGAATGTGCAGTAGACTGAATACTTGAGAGCTAGGAAAGGCAGGTAAAGAGGTGAGAAGGAGCTGGAGCCTGAGAAGGACAGTTTAAAGATAAGGAGAGCCCAGGTAGAGTAGCATTCTGCAAATCAAAGATGGAGAGCAAAATTAAGGTCATTCAACTGTTGCAAAAGAGAGGAGGACAGAGGTCACAGAATTTGGTGACCATGAATACCATATTTTCATTAGCAGAATAATTAGGTGGGCAGAGAGTGTAAATGACTCTAAGAAATTACGTAAAGGAAGGTATAAGAATGGCAGTGAGAAAAAAGAACCATGTTAGTAACAAAGTTATTCAAAATAGGCGAGGAAAGGAGAAAATGAGAAATGCAATGCAGTAAAGAGAGTAAGAGGTGATATTTTGAGGTTCTGCAGGAGGATACAGAATCAAGATTACCTTTTGAGAGGTATAGACGGAAAATGATGACTCTTTTTGTGTCTCTATTGTGTCTGGGTGATAGCATATTGATTAAAATACTTAGAGGCAGAAGGGAGATGTGAAGACAAAGCTCATGTCATCCAGACTTGATATTTTTAGTTGAAGGCATGCTCTGTTTCTGTCCCTTCCTTACCCCAGGTTATTCTATTTAAACAGAACTCTGATATCCTGGTCTTGTAATTAGAATTTATTTGATCTTGCTGAGATTTTGCTTTCGCTCTGAATTACTAAGATTACTGCCTCAGCTCTCCTTTTAGTTTCATTGTGCTTTAGTTTTCCTTGGTAATAGGTTATGTAAAATTAAACAACAAGCACGTAGATGAATTCATCTTTGTTTAAAAGATATCATTTTATTATAAATATTGAAAGTTTTTATTTCCCCCATTGTTTTACAACACATCAAACTCTCCAAAGAATGCTAATAATCCTTCTTCATTATGAGTTCTGTTGTATTGTTTTATTGTTTATGGAGAATTAATTTATATTTATGTACTAAAATATAGCATTCTTGACATCTTTTTATAAATACTGAGAAATATACTTGTCAGATGCTTGTGGGTTGCTCTTCTACATATATGACAGCACAGCTACATCAGTTTAATTGACCTTGGCAATCTACATCTGCTAGCGATGTGTCCCTGAGGGACAGTTTCTGCAATTTTAAGCTGTGGCTTATTGAAGAACTTATGTGTCACAATACAATTAAGTCTATATAAAAAATCATTTCATGCATAACATTAAATTGACTAAAAGTTCCCATTTCAAAACCATTTCTTGTTATAAAGCTACCTCAGAGTGTCTTTGTTTTTTAAATAAGCTCATTTGAACATAGTAGTAATTAAAGCAGAAAATTAACATAAATCTTGAATGTTTGGTATGAATTAAGGACATTTTCATTCTTTTTAAAGACTGCATAAAATTCCAGGCACCATATCATTTAACATATTTCTCTCCCATTTGCAGAATAATGTAGACTGTGAATAAGCATGTTTGGGGATTCTTTTTCAAGTTCTTTTTCTGTTCAACTGTGGAGCTACTGGGACATATGCTACAGTATCCATCGAGATGCAATCTCATGGAAATCTGTGAGAAAACCATGCATGAACATAACAGAAAGTTTCTCCCCCCTCTATTTTATAAACAAGAAAGAAAAAATACAATCCATCTATTAATATTCATTAAACACTTCATAGGAAATGGCAAGCAGTTATTTGGTTTGCAAATGTAAATATACATTTTTCATCCACTTATGCTTTCACTACTTCCAAGCTGGATAAAGGCAGAACAGAAGATGTGCTTCTGAGATTTATTTTCATTGTATTCCAAGTTAAATGTATCAGCAGAGATGTAAGAGAGCTGTGAGGAGTTCATAGAAGAACAGTTACAAGGATGAGGAGGATGAAAGTCTTCCTCATAAGAAGCAGCTAAATAAATGAATTCTTTTCTGACAAATTACAAATAAAATTCAGGGTTATTTTTTTATTGAATCCTTGATTTGAGTTCTAAGTTTAAAAAAATATGATTAAATAATGAAAATAATGTCTACATTTCAAAGGAGTTGTTGAAATTATGAAAAGTATCTGGATCCATAATCAGATTCAAGAAAGTTTCAATAAATTTATGAATACTATATGAAAATTACATATGCTGAAGTAGAGTGTACTGTGCCTACAGGGAAATGATCCTAAGCATTTGATGTTCAAGTTGTTATAAATAGTCATCTTGGATCAGCTGCTTACTGCCCCTGAAAGAAAACATTTCTGACCTGTGGTAGTATTGCTTGTATTTATATAAGGTGACCATTTCTACTTTTTCAATAATCTTTTTGTAGATATGAACTCAAATATTAGATACTAAAATTGATGCAAACTCTCTCTATTTTGGTTGATGTTAAAAACATCATAACCAGCTGTATGATCTCTCACTGATTTTCTTTTTATTTCTGGAAAGAAATTAGGAATGTGTTAAACTTGAAGGATTAAAAAAAAAACAGGGAAATTCAATAGACAGTTTTCAAAAGGAGGCTGAAATCATTTTTTAATATGAAGATCCTTTTCTATTTTGGAATATAGTATCAAAGAATTGTTTCATTTTTAGTGAGGTTTGCTAGATATTACAAATGATAAAATAATTAAAACGGGTGATATTCAGGTTTAAGACTTCCAAGGATAAATGAATCAAATATCAAGGAAAGAAAGATTATTTTTAGAAATATACACAATTATATATGAATGTTAAGGGAAAAATAATAACACAATGTATATGCAATGGAAACACCCATGAATAGAAGACTGCCTTTGAATTCACAAATTAATGCTCCTAGGGTGGCCTATAGTGTTGGTGCTAAATATTTTAAGAAATACAAAGATGTTTATTAAACTCATAGTAACATCTCCTGACTACTTATTGACTGAGTTTATGATGGAGGTCATATATTAAAGTAAATCATACTATTTACATTTTTGCATCTTAAGAAATTATAAAGGACATTCCTTATGAACTTCAATTTAACTTATCAAGCATTTATTCAACACCTACTGTGTATAATGCACTGTACTCAAGTGAAGATTCAAATTTTATGAGGCCTGAAGCTTATATAGTTTGAGGGTTCCTCTTTCAGAAAAGAAAAATTTACAAATTCAATGTTAGGAACAGGGCTTTGAAAGAGGCTCATGCAAGTGACAGACCCTAACTTAAGCTTCAATAATGTCACAATACAGAAGTCTCTAGATATTTGTAGGGGATTGGTTTCTGGACCCTCAGCAGATACCGAAATCCATGGATGCTCAAGTCCCTTATATAAAATGATATATTATTTGCATATAACCTATGTACATTTTTATTTCTGGAAAGAAAATAGGAATTTCTTTCTTTTCATATACTTTAAATCATCTCTAGATTATTTATAATACAATATAAATGCTATGTAAATAGATATTATACTATATTTTTTAGGGAATAATAAGAAAAAAAGCTTATACATGTTCAGTACAGGCACAGCCATCTATTTTTTTTTAAATATTTTCATCTGCAGTTGGTTGAATTGTCAGATGCATAAACCACAGATATGGAGGGCCAACTGTTCACATGTATTTTACACCAGTAGATGCTGGGAGAATCAAAGATAACTAAGGCATAATACTTAACCTTACTCAAGGTGAGAGTGAAATCTGTATTAAATTTCAAGGTTATTCCTGTGAAAAATGAGATGAATGTATAAAAGGGCTTAGATCTCCCAGTGAAACAATTTTCAATTCTTTCTCATTTAAAAATCATCTTTATTTCAGATCTCTATGTGAACTAGAAATGTATCAATGTTTTGGAGAAATAAGGTAATTTGTTATAGAAGAGAATTATGCTTTATTCCTTGCTTAGATGTATAGAACTCATTGCATATACCATTCAATGATGATGTGTTATGGTTGCCATGATTAAAATGGCTTGAATTGAGGAGTCATACTCACTATTTGCTTTCTTACAACTCAAGTAACTGTTAACAGATGGTAGTGATGATATGTTTTGCAGTGGGGAACAAATGATAATGGTCTCTTTTCATATGACATTTAAAGGTATTAGAAAACTCTTCTCAAAATGCCATTCTATTTTGAAAATACATGAGTATTTAATTTTACTCTCGATGAAATGTGCCAAATACAAACTATAGAAGATTTTAAAATAAAAACCTGAATATGATAGCATTGACCTGTCTACTCATTCATTCATTCATACATCAATCTAGTTGAGTGTCTTCTATGCTCCAAGAATTGTACGAGACTGTGTAGTACAGCAGTGAGCAGCATAGGTGTATTTCTGTTCTCATGGAATCTACAGTCTTGTGGGGAAAACACAATCAACAGTAGTCCCTTCATAATTTTCTACAATTCTAATATTCTTTAAAGAGAAAGCTATAAATATATACCAAGGTTTATTTTTATGTTCTTTTTTTTTTTTTCTATTTTGCTCAGAAGAAATCTGTTTTAGGTATCAGAATAACATTTTTTACATTGGTTATTTTATTTTATACTTGATTTGTTGATCAATTCAACAACTAATTTTCTGTTCCAGGATCTCCCCAGCTCTCCTCCTTTAATTTAAGTTGCTATGAATTGGAGTAAAGAATAGGTACCTTAGTTTGTCTGAGACACTGTACTTAAAAATCATGACACGGATACCTGGAAAGGACATTTAATCCTAACCGCTGGCTCAGTTTCCTTCATCAAATAGGGTGTTGTCTGCTTTTCTTCATTTTTTCTCTTGATCAATGCTTTCTATAAGTTGTATTCTTTTTTCTCTTTTAAATATAAGGATTATATTTCTAATCAAAGTTTGCTTTAGATATTTTTCTTAAAGGAACTCAACCTCTTTCCTGTCCCATGACACTTTTAGATTCATTGGAATGCAGCATATTTAGCAAATAATTGTGAAACTGTTTTACACAGCAATTTCCAGGAGGAACTAATGGTAATGTTTGCATTTGTTGATTTTAACAAAACAAATATAGCAGAAATTGTTGGCTAAATGTAACTATATTACTGGGTTCATTAAATTACTTAATGGTAAGTCCAAATAATTTGATGAAAATGTTGAAGACTGTTTCATTTTGCTTTATAAAATGTATTGTTTTAAGAGGAAGAGATTCATTGACCCAAATCCATAATATAACTTACAACTGTGACATACAGGAACGAGTTTCAGATCATATGAATAGTAACAGATTTGTGAAAATAATGACTATGGATAGATAAAGTTTTAGGAAATATACTTATCTTTATTATAATAACTGTACTTTCCCTCTTCATGGATCCATACTTCTTAGACCTAAATGCTGGATCTGAAACATTGCCCAAATCTGTGGTCTTTTATTCCTACATGTGTGGTGTATTTCAACTTGACTAAGTCAGTACACTTTGTGTTGTTAACTCCAAAATTTCATTAACTTTCCATTTTTATGCTTCACTAAAAACAGTTGCTTGAATCCCTAGAATAATAATTAAATAATAATTTTTCTTAATTTTCAAATTATTGTTATGTGATGCACAGATTAATCATTGTCTATTGTTTTTCACTTTTTTTTTTAGTGAAAGAAGCCTTGAGCCCTATAAAACTTAACAGATGGAATCTCCCAGAAGTAAACCCAGAAACTATGCAAACCAGTGAACCATGGGTGTTTGCAGGTGGTGATATTGTTGGTATGGCAAACACTACAGTGGAATCAGTGAATGATGGAAAGCAAGCTTCTTGGCATATTCACAAATATATACAGGTAGGTATTTGCCATCAATTTCAGTTAATTTGTTTCTGGTGGATAAGTCTTAATACTTCTTAATTTGTTTTTGATATTCATTATATGAGTATTTCTATAACATATATACTAAGTATATATAAAATATGTCACATATATATTTACTTGGATAAAACTTTAGAAACATGAACTAGGTAGTATAACTATTTAGTGGATTGAAAATTCATTATGCATTTCTGCTAGTTGAATACTCTGATGTTATTAGTCCTGCTGTGATCAAATATTTATTAATGTATTAAACATATAGATAATATGTTTATTAAATTTCATGGCACACAATGTGATAGGAAATAGAATGTATATTAATTATGATCTTACATGGTCCAGAAAACTATCTGGTCTGTCCATTTGGACTAGATAGAGTCCTATCCATTTCCTAAATTCTCTGTAACTAAGTGAAAAGAAGCAAATATTTTATGAATTAAAGTTGTAATTTTTTAATTATTTGGTTTAATGATAAAATGTAAAATGATGAAATGTGAAGTTGAATATACTTTGGTACAGTGACTGTGTGGTCTTGGGGGAAAAAGCTGTAACTACTAGGACTTAGTAGTATTACTTTTTGACTAAATATTTGTTTTTCTTCTTGTTCTGTAATTTAATTAAATGTAGATACAATTATCTCATTTGCATAGAATGTTTCTGGAAAAGTTTGCTTTTCTTAATAAAATTCCTCTTCTCTCTTTCCTATTCAGGAAAACTTTATTCACACCATGCCTTTCTTCCTCTCTTCTTCAGTTTTCTCTTGTTTCCCACACGCTAACCAAATTCATTTTGTCTTTAATGCTTCCTTAAATTCCCTCTCTTGCTTGCCATGACCATGTACTCTATTCTAGTGACTATATCATCTTTTTAAAGTTTAATTCACCTACCTATTCCCACTTGCTCCCTGTCACCTCTGAGTATTGGGACTTGAGATGTTGGGTTTGGGCCAGAGTACAGGATCTCAGAAATGGAGCGTTCAAGAATGAGTGTAAGCAGCCTGTGGGTTTTGCATAGATACAGAACTGTGATTTTGGAAGCAGCATTGGGGGAGATACCAAATCTAAAACTAAAAAATGTTCTAAAAGTTACAAATCCAAAAGGATTTGTAAAGGCAAATAAATAAATAAAGGAATATAATTTTAACAGACACAAACCAGGGAACCCAAGGGAGACAAGTAGGTGAGTGGTTCAGGCTACATTTCTGCAGTGACTGAAGGATAGCCACACTATGCTTCCATGAATCGTCATGGACTTACAGACAGACACCCAGAGAAGGCAGCTCAAGACAGCTACTGGGAGTGAACAGTCTCCTGCTTTGGCTCTTTTTGCTCTTTCTGTCCCCAAACCTATCACCCTATGCTTTTATTTTCTCATTCTATTCTTATTTTCTGATTACTCTCAGGGTTCTCTATATTACCTCCTGCTGCGTAACTCCCTAATCTATATCTCTAATAGGGCCCTCTCTTGAATGATCCAGCTGTCTGCTGGACATCTTTCTGTGCATGTCAAACCTACCTTTCAGAGTCACTAAACGTCTTCATGTGCATGTCTTATCTACACTTCATATTCACTGCATTTAAGTTAAATATTCCCTCTCAAACCTGTTCCACCTTGAGTATTTAACATTTCTGAATTCCAGGTTCAAATCCACTAGGTTGGTAGTCCTCAGACTTTAGGTTACTCAGACTAATACAATTTTCAAAATTAATTTGGAAATCAATATAGGGTTGATGGCTTCTTATTTTACTAACAATATTAAAACAAACACTCAAACCAAATGAAACTGTAACATTTACTTACATAAATTCATAGGACATTTTATGAAAAAAGTAGAAAAGGATATAGTCTCGGAAAAGAGATAATTCTCATAAAAGCACAGTTAAAAGATTTACACTAGTGCATGTATGCACACACACTTTTTTAATATTATAAAACAATTTTTTTATGCAGCTATCTTTACAAACTACTTATCTAAATTTTCTTTCATTCTTCCCTCTCATATATAACTGATTAATTCTATCTCCGTAAAAACTTTTTTAGACACTCATTTTAGTTTGCTTATCTTTTATGTAGAGTTACAATTTTTGGTTGACCAGACATCTTACCAAGCAGCCTGTTAGCTCCTTGAAGAAATGAAAGTGGAATCAGGGGATAAGAGAAGAGGCTCTTGTGTTAGCCCAGAGGAAGCCCAGTGAATGTGTGAATTCAGTTTGCAGGAGTGAAAACGGTAGGAAGGCAGAGATGCTAAAGAGAATTGAAAAGGTAAAATTGAACAGTGGTCAGTGGAGGATGGCATGTTTTAATTTTTTTTTTCAAATGGATCAAATATAATTTAATCCCTTTAAAAAGATTTTTAAATTAAAATACAGAAAGAATACTCAAATATATTTTATAATTGTAGTTTTGCAGTGTTTCACAGTTACTATTCTAATCTTTTAACTTCCCTGAATCTGATCAATATGTACTGGAAAAAAAAAATAGCAATTATTTTACTTAGCTTCCACTTAACTTACGAAAGGAGAGACACAGACCTTTAGGTTGATGAAAAAAAACCTGCATGTGCTTTAAAAAATGCATATTAAGAATGATAGTTTTTTGAAATATAAAATAAAAAATTCATAACCTCTAAGAGTTTTGGATTTGGATGAAGGATTCAAACTTGTCAAACTAAGTGCTGAATTATATTTTAAAACAGAGTAGAGATAGAAGGTAGGTAAAAAATCTCTGTCAAATAAAATCAACATTTCCACCTTCCTGCCAGGGTGTTAGATGCAAAGTTTCTGG
This sequence comes from Cheirogaleus major, assembly GCA_963574435.1. Taxonomy (NCBI): domain Eukaryota; kingdom Metazoa; phylum Chordata; class Mammalia; order Primates; family Cheirogaleidae; genus Cheirogaleus; species Cheirogaleus major. The sequence goes on from CAUYPO010018530.1 coordinate 28,438, forward strand.
CAGTGATAAGGCTAAAAAGTGATATAGAAAAAGTGAGATTTTTCTCTTTAACACTGTCCTTAACTTAATTCTGGCTTCTATCACTTCTCTTGAAACTGCTTCCACTTTCTCCCCTGTAAAATCCAATGCTCCTATACTGTAGCTATGGTCATCTTTCTAGAATGCCAAGTTTAATCCTAACTTCCTCATTGAAACTAGTCAATAGTTCCTCTGTACTCAAGATAAAGGCCAAACTTGTTAGCTTGTGATGCTAATTAGAATTTCTTCCAATGGAACAAGATTGCTCCTGAATTATGGGCCTTTCCCCTACCCTACCCATTTCTCCTGGCTGAGGCTCACTTGTCCTGCAGGTTTTCTTCCTCTTTCTATTTTGGGGAGTTTGTGACATGGCCTTCCTGGTGTGTGCCTTGATTGAGGTCTGCTTACTGGTCTGTCTCTACACAAGCCAGGGACCATGCTTATTTATTTCTGTATCCTCAAATTAAGAATGTATTCATCTATTAAACAGAAAAAATATACAGAGTGAGATAATTCATTTTAAATGAATTTAAAGGGGTTAAGAAAACTAATAGGCTTGTTATATGATAAGTTCATTAGCACAATAAATAGTCCTTTCTTACAAATGTAGCATTTGTTCAGAAAAGTTTCTGTAATGTTTGAAGTGTCTTCATGAAGGAAGGATTATAATACTTTGTCTTATATTTCACATTAGTTCATTTGGGGTAATACCGTGTTTCCCCGAAAATAAGACAGGTTCTTATATTTATTTTTCCTCAAGAAGACACCCTAGGGCTTATTTTCAGGGAATGTGTTATTTTCCCCTCAAAGCCTCAGCTTGCAGCAAGCACAGGATGGCCGGGACCTGACAGGGGGAGCCAACCTTGGTGGGGCTGCCCCGCACCTTTCCTGTCACCTCTAGGATAGTAGCTGTCACGATGGGGCAGATGAGAAGGGCATCTTTACCGCTCCTCCAGGAAATGCATGGGTTGTGCAGATACGCTGTGTAGCCACGCCCATCACTAGGTCTTATTTTCGAGGTAGGGCTTATATTGCCCAAAT
>CAUYPO010018531.1:0-21160 GCA_963574435.1 Cheirogaleus major
GTGGAGCGGGGAGTGGATGGGCAGCTGGGCAGCGGGTTGGTGGAGGTGGGGTGGGTTCCATGGAGGTTCACTATCCTCCTCAGCCTCCCTTTGAGTATGTTCAAAATTCGGCACCAGGCAGAGTTAGAAAGAAAAGGAAGATAACAAGCCAAAGGTAAACAAGAACTTTTGTGTCATTGGTAGAAGGGCTTAAAAAAATGGTGCCATGGTTTGCTGGGCACGGGAAGGGACGCTCTTCTTCCTTTACAAAGTGTCTGTCCCAGCTGTCACAGACATTACGGCCAAATGTTGAAAAGAACTGAATTTTTTTTTTTGGATAGCTCTAGGAAAGTACTAAATCAAGATTTAAATAAAATGAAGTATATTATATTTGTCTTGCTAAAATATTATCAATACTATTATTATAAAAGTGAGAGCCAAAATGTTCTTGTATTAGCCATAAAGAAATAAAATTAAAATTATCTAAAAATATATTCTTTATTTTACCCCACCCTTTCAACTTTATTTTCTTGTGGGTTGTACAATATGTGAAATTATATGGTCAAAGGTTTCCTCCACCACCTGCCCTGGGAAGGGCAGGAGCCCATGGGTGGGCTGTTAGAGGCAGGGCCCCCGCTCCAGACTGCCTCCCCTGGGCCGGTCAGGTTGCCTGACTGTCCTCCAACAGTGGCCCGAGCCTCAGAAGTGTGCAGGCTTTGCAGCACTTGTCCAAAGCTCACTCTCTCCATAGCCAGGGCCAGAGCTGCCTCTCACGTCTCAACTTGCACAGGTGGATGTGGACATAAGGGCCACCTGGTGGGGCTGCGCCTGAGCCCACACGGCCAGCTAACTGGCTGGCTCCCCCCTTCCATCTTGTTCCTCTGGCGTGGAAACACAAACCTTAATCTCTTGACCCCAAACCAAGAATCAGGACAACCCAGAAAGAGTCCAGTATGGGGTTTAAAGCACAGGCTCCACAGAAACAAGACAAGGATGCCTATTTTTGTGACTTTTATTCAATAGTGTACTGGAAGTTCTAGCCAGACAATCAGGCAAGAAGAAGTAGTAAAAGTCATCTAAGTTGGAAAGGAAGAAGTAAAACCATCTCCATTCTTTTTTTGTTTTGTTTTTTTGATTTGTCTTTTGAGACAAGGTCTTACTCTGTCTCCTAGGCTAGAGCATGGTGGCATGTTCTTCCTGCAGCCTCAAAATCCTGGGCTCAAATGATCCTCCTGCCTCAGCCTCCCAAGTAGTTGGGACTACAAGTGCACACCACCATATCTGTCTAATTTTTAAAAATTTTTTGTGAAGATGGAGTCTGATGATGTTGCCCAAGCTGGTCTTGAACTCCTGGGCTCAAGCGATGCTCCTATTTCTGCCTCCCAAAGTGCTGGGATTACAGATGTGAGCCACTGTGCCCAGCATTCTCAGATGACATGATCTTTTTTTTTTCGGAGACAGTCTTGCTCTGTTGCCCGGGCTAGAGTGCCGTGGCGTCAGCCTCGCTCACAGCAACCTCAAACTCCTGGGCTCGAGCAGTCCTCCTGCCTCAGCCTCCCGAGTAGCTGGGACTACAGGCATGCGCCACCATGCCCGGCTCATTTTTTCTATATATATTTTTAGTTGGCCAATTAATTGCTTTCTATTTACAGTAGAGACGGGGTCTCGCTCTTGCTCAGGCTGGTTTCGAACTCCTGAGCTCGAGCGATCCGCCTGCCTCGGCCTCCCAGAGAGCTAGGATTACAGGCGTGAGCCACCGCGCCCGGCCGGGATGCTTTGACTTATCTTTTAAATACCTGTATGTGGGCACAATTTATGTGGGAAGCAAAGATAAATATGAAAACTTTTGTTATATATGTCACTGAAAAATCATCACAAGATAGAGTTTTGTTAATTAAAACTTGCCTTTTACTTGCTTAATTCAGTAATTTAAAAAGCCTACTTACTGCTCTGTTTCTCCTAAACTAGACTATAGAACTTGAGGACATACAGAAGGAACAGTGGCTACTTAGTAACAAGGGCACAGGGACTGTAGGCAACTGTGATTTTGTAAGACTAATAATTAGATTAAAACATCTTCAATTTACTTATTTTTCCTCACCTGTCAATTTTCAGTGTATAAGAACAGTTTGATCCATATTCAAAATACATAAGAATTCATTCCTTTAGCAATAAAGTATATAAATATACCCAATGACACACATAATTTTATTCCTACAGGCAACTGCATAACTCACCACTGGGTCATACTCCCAAAGCTGGTTGCCTTTTAGGTGGTGGCATTTAAGCATTGTGACTGGGCCATTAAGTTTGGAAACATCCAAGCAAAGGTCATCTGTTCGAATTTCTTTGTTGGCAGTATAAGAGAAAACCTGGAAAACAAAAATGCACACATATAAGCTTAAACAGAAAAAAAAAATTAGCATTTCAGGTGCCCAATTATCTGGCAGGAAAAATACCAGTATTTCAAGATACATGATTTTTGCACTTTATTAAAGTAATGGAGAATAAAATGACTCAGAAAAACTACCACTAAGTTTATAGAGAGGAAAGTAAAAATGACTTTGAGTTCTCTGTATACAATGAGTGTATTGTCAAGGGTTGTCATCTGTTTGACTAAAAAAGGCAAAATGAATTTCATGCTCAGCAATGTAAATAAAGTTCTCACAAGGGGCCTTTTACAAAAATGTTTCATTAAGAAAGAAATCATTAGATTGAAGGCTTCCTTTACCTAAAGGTCTTTATTCCTCATTAAAGGTAGGAAAATATTTCCTGAAAAACGTCATGGGATAAAAAAGGCAAAGCAAAAACAAATCTGTAAATTATCCCCTTTAAATGTTCACTTTTTTTTAATCCCCAAGGGGTGGGGCTAAGGGCATCTATATACATATTTTAAATTTATTTCAGAATATTACAGGGTAAATTATTTACGAAGACACTCACCTGATTTCCTCCCATGCCGTGACAATTAAAAATTCCAACTTTTTCATTCTCTTTTCTAGCCATGTTATCTAGACATTGATTTGTTTCCACATTTCGTATCTATGGGACAACAAGTAATGAAAATATTAGAAGTTACAGAGGTTAACTAGACAGATACACACATACTGATAAACTAAAAATCAACCTAAACTGTCCCTGGTACTACTCTGAAATAACCTCGAATTCCCCAGGTGCAGGGTAGGGGGAATGGTGATACAGAGGATATAAGACATAAAAAAGAGTATTGCCTAAACACTTTTGTACACAAAATCCACTCCCTTCTCCCTGATACCATGTCTTTCTAATTGAGCACCTTAGGTTGCTATAATAACCTCAATTTTCTCATTGGTGAAACAGGGATAAAAATCTCTCTCTCAGGTTTGTTACATGCTCTAGATGACATAATGCACACAGAGGCCCTAGCAGAGACTGGCACATAGTGGGCACACAGTAACTCGGTTTTCTTTCTTATCAACAGACACAGAAACTCTTCAACTCCCCCTTCTGGAGTAGCAACTTAGGTGTACTTTGCTATCACTTAAAAAATATTATTTTTGCTGTAATAATCCTAGCACTTTGGGAGGCTGAGGTGGCAGGATCACTTGAGCCCAGGAGTTTGAGGTTGCAGTGAGCTATGATGAGGCCACTATATTCTAGCCTGGGCGACAGAGCGAGACCCAGTCTCAAAAAAATATACATATATATGTTGTTTTTGGCTCTAGGAGTTGAAAATAATTGTGAATGCACTCATTCCTGGAAAACCAGGCAAGAACTGAGAGCCTAAGGTTCTTAGTTTCTATTATAGTGTCACCAGAGTTTCAGTACCTCCTTTAGGGTGAACAAGTAAGAGCCCTGATAAAGCACTTTTGGAATCCACTTATTAGCGAATCTGGATTCACTTATCCACACTCTCTGCCACAAGGGAAATACTGGTTAGATCTGAGAAAGAATATGGGTGCTACTGGCTAAAATCACAGGCTCTCAAGCCATGTTCAAATTCTGTCTCTTCCATTTTGTGGTTGTGACCTTAGCCCTGTTGTTTAAACCATTTATTTGTGCCTCAATTTACTTATCTGTGAAGTGGGATAGTAGCACTTAACTCATGGTGTTGATGTGAGGATAAACATCAACATTAATTTAGTTTCAGGTCCTATATGGAAGCTATGGAAGTCAGAGTTAATTGAAGCCAGACATTCTAAATATCTATTACCTTAGTCATATTTATATTTCTGATTTCCCTTTCTGCTCAAAAATCTATGATCTCAGGATTCCCTGGGTCTTTGAAGCAAGAGATGTATGAAAGGCTAAATTCGTGTTAGCAAAAGGAAGGCTAACACGGGTGAAGCTATGATCACAAACCCAAGACCCGTAGCCGAACTGTGGCAGCTACTTGAGAATGACCTCAGCCCCAGAAATCAGATCTTGAACCTAGATGATGTGACCTAGTATTAGGGCATACAAGGCTTAAGACCAGCTGCTAAGTTAATAAGGCGGTTAACAAGCAGGCCCCAGAGGGTAGACTCTGTGGCTTTTCCAGAAGCCAGCCAACATGAGGCAAGAGCAAGCTGCCTTGGCAGTCATCTACCACGGGTTAGACAAGTGCCTCTTTGTTACATGCCTATACTCTGGCCTAGCTAACAATGCTTAGGTGTTGTCCCAAACTGGGTCAGTTTGAAGGAAAAAAAGTACTCCTCATTCTCAATTCTAAAGGCAAGTTACAGAGTGACTGCCGTAAACTTTCCATGGCGCATCACTCACCCTGGACATTCCTTGACGGGAATGAGGATTCAGGAAAGGAAACAGACTCTTATTAATGAGGCTTCAGTGAGAATTGAAGGCTCAAGAACCTCAAAGTAGCCCTCCCTTGTTTGAGAACGAATTCCTTAAACCACTACAAAGTTTAGAGGCAGGGAGCTCAAGTCAATCCTCAAGTAGCCTTGGGAACTGTTAAGGACAAACATGGGAGTCTCCGCCTGCTCTGGCACTGGAGAAAACAACCAGGCTGAATGGTTTCACTAACTCACCACCACATGGCTCCCCTTTTGCGATCTATTTGCTCTCCTCTATCTTACATTTCTATTTTAAATGTTCTCCTCTTTCCCCAAACCCCTATCACCAACAATTCCTTCTTCACTCAGCTGATAATCTTGTGTTTAACTGAGGGAACAAGCCAGCGGAAGACAATGTCCTCACATTTCCACCGCAAATCACCAGCTTCCACCTCCAAATCTACAGCTGACCTACACCTGTCCCCATTCCAGCTGCCTGCCCTGCTGTCACAGGAGATGAACTGCCTTTTCCCCACTCCGCAACCAATACCCTCTTGTGCACTGGCTCTCATCTCCCAACTACTCAAAACACATGCCTCCTATAAACACTGACCCTTTCTTGTTTTGTTTTTTATTCTGGTAAAAAAAAAAAACAAAAAAAAAAACCCCATAAAATTTACCATCTTAACCATTTTCAAATGTACAGTTCAGTAGTGTTAAGTATACTCACATTATTGTGAAACAGATCTCCAGAACTTTTTCATCTTGCAAATGTGAAACTCTATACCCACTAAAGAATTCTTCTTTTCCCCCTCCCCTCACCTCTGGAATGTAATAACCATCCTACTTTTTGTTTCTATGAATTTGACTACTCTAGGTACCTCATGTAAGTGGAATCATACATATTTGTCTTTTTGTAGTTGGCCTATTTCACTCAGCATACTGTCTTCAAGGTTCACCCATGCTATAGCATATATCAGGATTTCCCTTCTTTTAAATATTTATTATTTATTTATTTTAGAGACCGGGTCTTGATCTGTCACCCAGGCTAGAGTGAAGTACAGCTATACAATCAGCTCACTGTATCTCTGAACTCCTGGTCTCAAGGGATGATCCTGAGTAGCTAGGATTACAGAAGTATGCCACCATGCCCAGCGATTTCCCTCCTTTTTAAGGATGAATAATATTCTATTATATGTTGGTACCACATTTTGTTCATACATTCAACTGTTAATTGACATTTGTATTGTTTCCACGTCCTGGCTATTGTGAATAGTGCTGATATAAACATGGGTGTGTAAATATCTCTTTGATACCCTGCTTTCTGTTCTTTTAGATATATACCCAGAGGTGGGATTGCTGGATCACATGGTAGTTCTATTTTTAATTTTCTGAGAGCCTCCATACTGTTTTCCATAGCAGTTGTACCATTTTATATTCCCACCAACAGTAAACAACGGTTCCAGTTTTTCCATATACTGGCCAACACTTGTTATTGTTTGTTTTTTCTTGGTAGTAGTAGTCAATGTGTGTGCAGCTGGCCCATTCTTTTGCATCTTCAAATTTTCTGTTTTGGGTCACTCACAGCAGAACACAGTTTTACCTTAATATAAATAAATAAATAAAAACTCTTTCCTTAATTCCAAAGTCTCTGCCATTAATTTTAATCTGCCAGATTTTAATTCCAAAGTCTCTCCATTTCTCTGCTCTTTTACAACAAAATTCCTTGCAAGACTTGTACATATTCATGACCTACACTTCTCCTATTCTCTCTTGAAGCCGTCAGGGTCTCCAACAATCTCCATGGGACCTCTCTTGACACTGCAAGACGGAGGCTACGGGCAACATTTCCCGATCCAAATGCAATGACCAGTTCTAAGTACTCGTCTTAACCCAACTTCTCTGCAGTTCAGTATTCAACACAGTCGATCACTTCCTCTTTCTTGAAACACATCTTTCACTTAGTCTCTGGGACACCACTCTCTTGGTTCTATTTCACTGCTCATTTCTTCTCAACCTTTTTTTTGCAGATTCTTTCTCATTTCCATGATTTCTAAAGCGTGTAGTTCCCCAAGACGTGGTCCTCCGTCTTCTCTCTCGCACCTACGTCTGATCCTCCTACAATGACCTCATGTAGTTTTTGGCTTTAAAAACCATCTATGCACTGACAACCCTTAAGTCTGGATCTCCACCATCAATGTCTCCCAAACGGAAAGATTTTAAAAGCAACTACCTACTCAACATCTTCACTTGGATCTTACACTTAATGTGTCCCAAACTGCACTGCAATCCCTTCAGAACCTGCTCATCCTACTGGCTTTCCCCTCTCAGTAACAGCAACTCTACAGCACCAGGTCTCAGGCTTGACATCAACCTTGACATAATCCTTGACTACTCTCTGCCTTTTGCCAACACAGCTGCTCTACTCTTGCTCCCAACAGTTTTTCTCTATGTAGCAGATAATCTAGTCCTTTTCTAATGAAAGCTTGCTCATGTTTCTCTGTAGCTTCCTGTCTTACTCAGAATAAAATCCAAAGTCTTCACTGTGGCCTACAAGCTCTATGTGATTTGATCCTCTCTCATTCTTTGACCTTATCATTTATTACTCTCCTACATGTGCACTTTATTCCAGACAACTGGCCTCCCTGCTGTTTCTGGAACATGCTATGTACACCTTCGTCTTAGAAACCTTTGTACCTGTTCTTCCCTGTGCCCAGAATACTCTTTCCCTAGAAACTCATATGGCTAGCTCTTTCACTTCCTTCAGATCTCTGCTCAAAAATCACCTTATGAGAGGCCTTTTCAACTTCCCTACATAAAACAGCACTACTACCCATGCTCACTAGTCATTCTCTATCCCTTCTGCCCTTACCACCATCTGACATATTGTGTATTTGTCATAATATACCTTCCCTCATAGACTGTTGATCTCAATGAGAGCAAGACCTTTGCTTTTTCATTGCTACATTCTAAGTACTTAAAATAGTACCTAAAATAGTAGGTACTCAAATATTTTTGAATGAATGAAAGGAATGAAGAAGCAACAACCTCCTGGGGGGGGGGGTTATCTTTCCTGAGTGTTAGGAAGATTCAATCCTGGGATACAGCCTGGTTGTAGCCCTGTCCACACATGTCATCATTTGCTATTGTGCCTCACAGAAGGAAATTTTGTCCTATTAATTTCTATCACAGAAGGGTTAATTTTTTTTTCCTACTTGGCTTCATATTTTTTCTAAAAGCAATTTTATAATTAAAAGGTCATAAAGATTTACAATGAAGTCTTTTTTTGCAGATTTTGCAGATCTGCAACTGCAGATGGTGCAGCCTGTTAAGGAAACACATAGCTATAGTGAAAGAATAGTGGTAAAAAGGCAAGGTTCCACAGTACAGACCTATTTCCACGTATGTCAACTTAATGGAAACTGAACTCTTAGGGAAGAGAAATGGAAGAAAAAGAGTATCATTTAGACTGATAAGGGGTAAGAAGGAGGAAAGAGGCAAACAATAGAAGTTTAATTTTAGTTCTATCAATTGAAGAAAATGCTACAATAAAGGCTCCTAAGGATAAAATACAGGCTGGAACAATCGGTGAGTGAAGATAAGGAAGGCTATCAGTGATTGCTCCTGACTGCATATCCCAGGGGTTATTAAACATTTTCTTAAAGGGCTAGAGACTAAATATTTTAGGCTTGTGGGCCATAAAGGTCTCTGTTGCAACTACTCAACTCTGCTGTTGTAGTGTAAAAGTAGCTAGAGGCAGGAAGTAAATATATGGGTATGGCCATATTTCAGTAACAGTTTATTTACAAAAACAGGCAGCAGGCTGGATTTAGCCCGCAGGCTTAAGTGTGCTGATCCCTGCCATAGACAATCATATGCTTGTGCTCCTAGAACTCTTCCTTCTCCCTCTCTAGAGCCTTTCTTTAAGTCAAGTGATTACAGGGTCAAGATAAGGATGGATAAATCTTTTTACAAAGGGCCTATGTACAACTAAGGCATTTTAATTGTTAAGACTGTTCTAGAAAAAATATGCCAGATTCCAAGCAAAGGAGTTTGAGGAAGGGGATAGGAGAGGAAGAAACGACTGCACCATAACAAGGTAGAAGTTCTGTGTCCTCTTGGAAAGAAGGCGTGGGATACAGAAACAGTTATGTATCTACTAGAAAGGTGGATAATAAAAGGAGGAGCTAACAAAGAGTTAAAAACCATCTGATTGTGAGTAATCTCTACAAACACAAAGGCTATTCAGACAAAGAACTGCCCTTTGTGCATTAAAAGACAGCTGCCTTCAAACTTTATTGATTGCAACTCATGGTAAGAAATATTTTACATCATGACCCAGTAAAAACAAAATTCCTTTATTGCAAGTAATGCACTTCCATATATTCTTTTCTAGACTATTAAACAATGGTGGTCATAAGCAATTAAACTGATTTGTAATCTACCACTGGGCTGTGTTGAAAATCACTACCTTGAAAAGGAGGATCTTAGGGAGTTACAAGATTATTAAGAAAAGATACCTAGAATATGGTCCAAAAGCCTGAAGCATTATACTTTTATAAAGAAGAAAATGAAAAGCAGTGCTTCTAGGTATAACATAGCACTAGCCCAACACTTCCACTCCAAAAACTAGAAGGAAAAATCAGTTAAATTGCAAATTGGTTAAAGCGCTAACTTTAGGCAGACTAATAATTCAGGGATGCATATCGAAATGTCTAGGGCAATCATAAAAACAAAAACACAAGTATGATAACTAAGTTAATGGAAGAGAAAAAGTTGAATTAAAAAAAAGAATGGCTTTTGTTTTTCGGGAACAAAAACGAAGGCCATGGATTTACCAATACTAGAAGTGAAGACAGTTGTGTTTTCTTCCAGGAGAGGGAAGAATTTGGGCTTCTAAGATAATTTTGACCTAGAGATTAAATATTTCAGATTAAAAAAAAAAATCAGACCGTTGGGCTAAAAAGAAAGAACTATTTGGATTTCTACACATAGAACAGAAACTTGGCTGGCAGATAGTTTGAGAGCTACTGCCATTCTAGAAATATGGCAGAACAGAGCACAAGAAATTGTTCCTGTAACCACCACGGTAGTCATACCAGGAGGTAAGAATGTAAATCTCTCTCTCTTTCAGATCCTATAGTACAGGCACCCTAGGGATAAAAAAGGCTAAACTCCAAAGTATAACTAATTTGTGTTAACTAATTATAACATTAATTATAAGCATTAATATGCAATTTTTTTCAGGTTTCGAGAAAATTTCCTGCTGAATCCTAAGAGAAATAACTAAAGGCATCACCAGAAACAAAATTCTTGTCCAATCTCACTGCCCAAATGGAGAGATTTAAAACTCTCAAAGGAAAATAAACGTGTATTGAAAATATAATTTATTATTAGTGGTCTTTCAAGTTTCCTTGTCAGTTCTTTAGAATTCATCTCCACTTTAAAGTTCCTCAAGCTTTGATTTAGGCTAATTAATACTAGAACATTAACTTTAGGAGTATATAGTCCCAATGAAATGGCTTAATTTGTTAAAATAATAAGCCTACCAAAGATATAACAAGGGCCCAATGGTGAAAGGTTGGGGGTATTCTTATTTTAATAAAATATAACATGAAAAAAATTTAATGAGACTTCAAGTTATGAGGTAGACTCTGTCAACTAGCAAAAACTTCCCTACACTTGAGGTTATATAATTTTAACATGAAGGTCCTTCCCTTATTGGAAGTTTAACCTCTGTTGTTTTTTATAAAGAAATAAGAACATAATAACCACACAGAATACACATATTTTTACCTCTCCCAGTGAGAAATAGTGACGTGGAATTTGAGAATCAGGATAAATATTCTCTAGGTACCAAGAGAAAGGTTTGCATTGTAGTTTCTGTCTTAGACCAAGTCTTGATGATATATCTCCATAATCTACCTTTGTAACACCTGTTGAAAAAAATAATTGACTCTGAATTATTAGTGTTCTATTAGATAACATACATCTATCTGTATATTGAATCTAACAAGCCAGATGAACGGGAACAATGGTGTCACTTGGGTGCTGTGTGACTATACAAGTGACACCCCATGAATCCACCACCCAAAGTATAAACCAAAGAAAAGACATTAAAATGTGTTTTAATTTTTTAAGGAAAAATTAAATTTATGTGAGAATCAAATACATGCTAGTAATACTAAACACAAATATAAGTTTTATGGGATCAGAAAACGTTAATGTATGTTAAGGCAAAACCTATTTTGCTCAAATATTCAATAGAGCAATTGTTTCCAGTCAGGTTTCTCTCACAAAACTCACTGAACTGTGCACACTGCCACTCAACACTCCTGCTGAAACTGAAAAAGGAGTGTAGAATGGTAACAATGTCAGGCTGACTTATAGCTGATGGAACAACTCTTCTCACAAAACCCTGAACAGCAGAGTAGAGTTCCTGGAGAGAAGCCCCTTGTAGCATGTTACGGGGGCTCTGCACTGGCCTCGTGACAGCAGGGAGGGTCTGCCTATGGGGAATGCTTGGAACCCACTGCTAAAACGGCAGTTTTGTTATGCTGAATGAAGAAGCCAAGAATCAAGAAAAGATGACATATGCTAGGAAAATGCCAGAAAATCAACAAAATGAAACTTCACAGGAATAAATATTAAATGTTGCAGTCAGGTTAAAAAAAAAAAACAGAACATGGGTAACACCTGGGCTAGCAGTGCTGACCCGGATAATTTATTACTACTGTTAATAATATATTATTCCAGGCATTCTGCCAAGCACTTTCTATACTGTGTGTGATTTCATTATTCCTTACACTGACCTTATGAGGTGGGTGTTCACCTCTGCTCAAAGCTCCGCTTCCACTCTTCTTACCTCTCCTCAGAATGCATCAGGATCAGGGACGAGAAAGGTACAGTCTTGTAATTTTTAATGTAAAATAATGCTAACCTGGAGAAATTATATAGAAGAAATTCTTGAATTCATCCATCCACACTTCTGCAAGCCGTCTGTTATTTTTATTGATAATCTGCCCTGTGCCTCCTGGAAACGTGTAAGGTGTAGCTTTCCGAAACACATGCCCGACGTGTGAGCAGGTAACAATTTCCAAAGTTCCTCCACACTGCCAAATCTGAAAACAACAGCAGAGATGCCCACGTAAGATGGAGCTGGGTAACCAGGAAAAGTTCAGCTGGGTCTTCTCATGGCATTTTTCTTTTCAACTGACTAGGGGTTTGGCTTTTCTTTAAACTTAAATGGAAATATTGTAGTTACTGGTAAAAACCTTCCAAAGTACCTTCACACTACCAAATCTGAAAATAACAGCAAAGAGAAACATGTAAGACTGATGGTTTTTAAAACGTTGTTGACATCTATTGAGTTTTATAGAATCAATGGCAGACAGTGGGGCTCCTACTATACAGCTACAAAGCCAATGCTTCCTCAGGAGCAAATGTTTCTCTAATTTCTGCTTATGATCAAATAAAAAGTAGAAGATTAAAATACAGAAAGAATAGGTTAAAGGCTAAATACGGAAAAGACATGAGATCTAGAGATCTAGATCTAGAGAGATGAGATGAGATCTAGAACAGTACTTTTCTAATTGTAGGCTAAGAGGATCAGAAATTCAAATTGATGAATTACAACCAGCACTTGTTAACAAGGACATACTGTTTCACCAAACATTTAAAGTTTGTGTTTTGTGTATATAAAATGTATAAATTTCTGTGGTTCATGGTAAAAACAAAACAAAACGAAACATCTGACTTGGCCAGATTCTAATCTGTTTGCCCCTCTCCAAACCTGTGTTACAGCTTGTACATGAAACAGAACGTAGGAATCTAGACTGGATCCATCAAGAGTTCTTTAGTGAGAAAGAGACAGCATGTTTTGTTGTCTTCGTTAGAACAATAAAAACACAAATGGGGGTAAAAGAAAGATCATCAAGTATGGGCTCACATCCTTAATTTAATGGAATCCTTCTACTCCTTTCAAAATACATATTTTCCTCCTAAGTTAAAAATCTCATAACTATTTGCAATTAAAATCATATTTTGAAAAGTTCTGATTTTATTAAATATTCAGTGTTCCTATCGTCAAGTTTTCTCAGGATCATAAAGTGTTAGAGCTGGATAAGATCTATAAGATAATCTAGAGTTCAACCCTCTCCTTTTACAAGAGGGCAAAGTGATTCACTGGGAACAAAACGAGCTCGATGGTTCACATTACAGCACACTTGTGATTTCCACTATAACAAGCTATGTGTCTAAATTTGATTATTTTAAAAAATACACAATGTCATATAAAAATATGTTGATTTTAGTGAACATGAAATGTAAATACTTTATATAAAGTTGACTAGGTTTAAATTAATTTAGAGCCATTACAGAATTCTTTTGCTTTTTTTCTTTTTATTAAAAAATATAAAGCTGGTAAAAGTGATCAGGTTTTATATAAGAAAACAATTTTCACACCAGAAAGAAAAAGCATATTATAAAATATGAATATGAAATTATGTTTTGGCAGTTAAGTACCAAAGTAGCATATATAAACTTCATATTATTTTTTATTTTTTAGAGATTAAATTATTTCCTTGAAAATAATAGAAATTAAAAACAAGGGAATCTTGTTCAAGTTTTACAACAGAACTCTAAAGATAACTGAATTATTTGCTCCAATAGTTTGAATGCTTAATGAACCCTTAATAGTATCACCAAACTTTTTATGGACTGAAGGCTCATATTAAGTTAAACTCATATTAAGTTCAATCTTTTATTTCTTAGAGATAGCATGAATAATCAAAGCATATCTATATTTGAGGTTAAATAAAAGATTTATTTTTTCAAAGAGAACTTACCCTAAAAGAAATTTCTAGGTTTTCTCCTCCCCAAATATCCATTCCAGCATCATATGTTCCAATTTCTTGAAAGTAATCTCTGTCTATAGAAAAAAGGCCTCCTGCCATTGTAGGTGTTCTGAAATGCAATCATAATACTATACCATTAATTTTAACAATTAAGCAGTTTTATAACTATTTATAACTACTGAATAAATGCATTCTCACACTTTTCAGAAAACTTTTATTGGCCTCCAGGGTTTTTCTGCGTGTTTATGCTACATTATTTGGTGTTTAGCCAGGTCTTGCACCATGGTCATGCTGACTGCTGGACCCGTTCGGTTGCAGCTTCTGCCCAGACACCCCTCTCTGCCACAGTCCTACGGGTGTTTCCTATCTCTAGCACCTTTCTTGGTCCTCAGGTCCTGACCAAGCTTCCACCTCAAACTCCTTAAATTGAAGCTATTCCTCAGAGTCCTCTCCACTGGACTGTGTACCCACTCCATAGTTCACAGCAACTATAAAGGCTGACTATATTAACCAACTAGACTCAGGTTAGAGTTAACGTGCCAGGTATTTTTTTTTTTTTTTTTTTTGAGACAGAGTCTAACACTGTTGCCCAGGCTAGAGTGAGTGCCGTGGCGTCAGCCTAGCTCACAGCAACCTCAAACTCCTGGGCTTAAGCAATCCTCCTACCTCAGCCTCCCAAGTAGCTGAGACTACAGGCATGCGCCACCATGCCCGGCTAATTTTTTCTATATATTTTTAGTTGGCCAATTAATTTCTTTCTATTTTTAGTAGAGACGGGGGTCTCACTCAGGCTGGTTTTGAACTCCTGACCTTGAGCGATCCGCCTGCCTCGGCCTCCCAGAATGCTAGGGTTACAGGCGTGAGCCACCGCGCCCGGCCAACCCTGGGTTGTTTTAAGACTCTAGGTGATGATGTGTTACAGCGGCCATAGGCAGTGAAAGGAGGTCTCTGAGAGTCTTTGACAGACACTCACCCCATGGGGCGCTGCACAGTCCTCCCCCTAAGGGGTGGGGAACCTGGGGCCTCAAGGCCACATGTGGCCCTCCAGATCCCAGAGTACAGTCTCTGTCTCACGACCAAATCCAAACTTCACAGAACAAATCCCTTTATTAAAAGGATTTGTTCTATAACATTTGGATTCAGTCAAGAGGCTGCAGTCAAGGATGCAGAACACCACCTGTGGCCCCAAGGCCGCAGGTTCCCCACCCCGTGAGACGGGCCTGCCTCCCACCACCCCACTTTGCCTGTTTGCCTTTAGCCTGGTTATCACGTGGCCTGCCATGAATGAGACAAGTGTTAGCTGCCTGAATGAAGGCCAGTGAGACCTTGCAGGTGTGGAGGGAGGGGTCATCTCTAAGTGGCTGTAGACTCTTGGTGGTGCATATTTCAGAAGAAGAGCTGGGGGCCAGGCTGTAGGCTGGTCTGGGCACTGCTCTTTGATGACACATTTACTGATAACGTGTGATTTGAATTTCCTGCTTTGAATTCTGGAACAGTGTGTTTTTCTAACCTTACTTTCCACCTTCGGGGCATTTCTCATTAATCTTTCGTTCAGAGAAAGTGTTAACCTCAGTGTGTTTTCTTTGTGCAGGGAAGGCCCCCTGTGAAGTATCTGCTTCGGGGGGCTTGAGTGTGTTTCTCCCAGGCCACTCCAAAGAGAGGGTTCTGATATTGGTGGTGTTCCCTGGGGAGTGTGTTATTTCATTATTTATAGTTCTCAAACTTTTATGTGCATAAGAATCAGCTGGAAAGCTTGTTTAAAATGCAGATTTCCTGGTCTAGTCAAGGCCTAGGAGTCTGCATTTTAGGCCTGGGAATCTGCATTTTAACCGGCACCCCAGTGATTGTGATGCTGGGCCGTCCTTGAGAAACAGGGCAGCTCTGGTGGTGCCCAGAAGACAGCTCTGTGCCCACGCGCCCTTTGGACTTTGCATACCTGATGTGGGGTGTTGGTGTGTGTGACGTGTTTGTGGGGGCTCACCAGACACCCCCTTTGTACCAAACCTGGGGCTAATGTTGTGCTCACCAGTTTAATCTTCACCCCAGCTCTGTGGGTTTACCCGTATTGATCCCTTATTCCCGAAGTGGACACTCAAGCTTGGACAGCTTAGACAGCCCACTCAGAGTCAAACTCACTCACTGGGGGTGGGACTGGGATCCCAATTTGGCCAGACCGCAGGGCCTAGGATCTGATCATAACTGGGACCTGCAGGTGGAAGGGCCGCCCCAATCACCTCTTTGCTTTCTACTGACTGTGCCAGCAGGGCCATCTTTGTGGTCAAAGGTGGGGTGGGAGTGGCGTATGCCCAGGGAGAACAGGTAATACCATTTCTGCACTTTGACAAGAACAGAGTGGTACAAATGACTTTGGTAATGTGCATTTAAATATTTCTGCAATTGATTTTTCTCTTTTGGACTCTCTCTCTCTCTCTCTACACTCCCCTTCTCTTGTTCTCAACCCCTCTCAAGACCCTCTTTCCCAGCTGCCTGCCCCCCAACACCCGAGGATGCGCCTGCACAACGCCGAGCAGGTGCTGAGCTGGCAGCCCGTGGTCCTGAACAGCAGCGTGCGGCCGGTGGTCTACCGGGTGCAGTTTAAATAGTAAGCTGGGCATTGCTGCTGGGGCCTTGCTGGGAGCGGTGGGGGAGCCGTAGGGAACCCCAGGGTCAGCTGCTGGGGCCTGCTCTTCGAGGGGTTGTCATCAAAGCCGTGGGAAGCAGGTATTTCTCTGGTACTTTTAAAACCTCCGGGACAGAGATTTCACAACCTCCCACTCATCCGAAGACTTAAACAACACGACAGTCAGAGAGCTCTGCTGTCTAACCACACAGCTTCTTGCTTTGGTGAAAGTTTATTCTTTCACTGGTTTCAGGAGAAGGGTTGTAAAAAAGAAAAAAAAAGGCTTCATTCTGGTCATGGAAGGACAATGTTTAGTCTTTATCTTTTTGAAGACTAAACATCTGATTTATTTAACCTTATGCACCAAATACGGCCTGATCAGAAATGGATTCAGTTAATCACGGTGAATTCTCAGTCTCTGGGCTGGTTTTCCATTCTGTGCATCATCTTGGCTCCTCATTCCATCTCTCACCTCCTTTCCAAGCTTTTTCGGAGTCGGCCCCCACTTGATTTCCGAATAAACCCACATAGGAAGAAGATAGGCAAAGTCCAAGTGATCAGTTATTTGGGGTTTTTTTTTTTTTTTTTTTGGTATTTTTTTTCAGACAGAGTCTTACTCTGCTGCCTGGGCTAGAGTGCTGTGGCATCAGCCTAGCTCACAGCAACCTCAAACCTCTGGGCTCAAGCGATCCTCCTGCCTCAGCCTCCCGGGTAGCTGGGACTACAGGCATGCACCACCCTGCCTGGCTAATTTTTTCTATATGTATTTTTAGTTGGCCAATTAATTTCTTTCTATTTTTAGTAGAGACGGGGTCTCGCTCTTGCTCAGGGTGGTTTTGAACTCCTGACCTTGAGCGATCCTCCCGCCTCGGCCTCCCAGAGTGCTTGAGCCACAGCGCCCAGCCTCAGTTATTTGTTTACCTTGCTAAATAGGTTAATTGAAGATAAAGGTAAAATTATTGGCTAAATCACTTTATAATACTAAATAAACAACATGTAAATGTGCTGGTGAGAACGGAGTTGGCGGAAGGTTGCTCCCTTCCCACAGCCGGGGCGTGGGAGTGATCAGCATGGCCTTTGGGGAAGTAACTCTGCTCTGCTCTGAAGAGTCAGGGAGGTGTCCGCATTACTTTATCCTAAATGGACAATCTAGCCCCCCTGTCAGAAAGAAAATACACAAAAATTAGAATCACTGCAGTGTATATTTATATCCATCAGTAGGAAAGTGGCAAATCATGGCATGCTAACTTATACTTGAACACTGAACCATAGTGTTTATTATAATTATATGTCATCTGGTAGAAGCTGCAACTGTGTAAAATTTGGAATATCTTTCAAGCATAGAAAGATAATGTGGAAAAATTATAGGCAGTTGATTTGTTAAAAGAGTGGGTTTCCAGATAACGTCATATTCATTTTATTTATTTATCTATGTAATTTTTTGTAGAGATGGTCTCTTGCTGTGTTGCCCAGGCTGGTCTCAAACTCCTGGCCTCAAGCGATCCTCCCTCCTCGGTCTCCCTCTTATTCATTTTTCAGTGTCTGCTGTCACAATATTTGCTTAAAAGCAGATGCTAACCCAGGGTTTGAAGGTTATCTCCAAATCACTTTTATCTGGTCCTCCAGTAACTATAAATTACCAACATGGAATCACCTATGACAAATGGAATAATTTGCCAGGACTGTCTACACAGTTTGCAGAGCCCGGTGCAAAATGAATGCATGAGACCCCTTGTTCAAACAGGATGAAGAATTTTCAAATTGTGACCACAGAGCATCAAACCAAGCGCCCTTCTAAGAGTAGGGCCTGGTGTGACTGCACTGGTCACGTGCCATGAAGTTGGCCCTATTCTCAGCATTCAGTAGACGTAATATCCTAGAGCTAAACAGGACACTTTCGGTGGAGGAAATCACAGCTGCTGTATGACCTAGCCTTGAGAGCTGCATTATAGGCTTAGCATTCCTGAGCCTTCAGTGGGGAAGTACGTTTGTGGATTGACAGAGGAGGTGCCTCTAAATGCTAGAAAAAACTTCATTGAATTTTTTTTTAAGGCCTTTGACAAATGATAACTACTAGTAATGCTAAAAACACACACACACACAAACCTTTGACAGAGTTTCATATCATCGACTAACCTGTTTCACTTTGTTTACGGGAAGCATTTTGAAGATATTTTTTCAGGCATAGAGGTTGGTTTTAATAAAAGAAACAGAGATTGGGGTACATGTGAATGAATGTCCCTGTTAGAAAAAGTTGAGGAGGTCACTAAAAACTAAAAGAGAGGCCAATTTTGTTTTCTTTTCCAATTGTAGATTTGATGATGGCAGAGGGCCTTTGTTTTGTTTTGTTTTTAGATACTTTTAGATGTTTGGGACTTTTTATTAATTTTGAGGCTCCTGAAACTTAAATTTCTATCCTTTTTGTCTACGGTAAAGCATTCCTATAATTATAAGTGGAGGTACCTTTGTTTTTTTGACAGTCACAGTAACAAAGCCAAATTACCTGGGGCACTTTGTAGGAGAATTAAAAGTTTAAATCAGGGGTTGCAGATGGTAGCAGTTTGGCTCCCAGTAAATAATTTGTTTTAGTTAGTTGCCAACATGAAGAAATCTGGAGATTTCACTTTTTAAAAAAAGGTGATTTCTGGTTTTCCTGGAAAATGCAGCCAGTGGGCAGCAGGACCCCTTCCAGGTCACGCTCACTCTCAGCCCTGCACAACCCAGTCTTCTCAAAACATTTTTTTTTAGTTTCATTTTTTTCTGATTTTAATAGCAATCCATGTTCTTTGTAGAAAAATCTGGAAAACCAAAAAAAAAAAGTGTAAAATTAAAGTAATCTATTAGTCTACACTCCCAAGAGTAAGTACTCTTCTCATTTTAGTGTATTTATCTCTAGAATTTTTTTTTTTTCTAAATGCACCCACTTGTTTGGAAATGTGTGTGTGAGCCAGGCATGTTGGTGAATGCCTGTAGTCCCAGCTACTCAGGAGACTGAGGCAGGAGGCTCTCTTGAGCCCAGTCTGGACAACATAGCAAGACCCTGTCTCTAAAAGAAAGAAAGAAAATTTGTGTGTGTGTGTGTGTAGAAACAAAACCAAAATGGAGTCATGCTTTTGGGTTCTACCTCCTTTTTTTAATTTCTTTTTAACTTAACATAGTTGAGTGTGTGAGCATTTTTTTCATGTAATTATCTCTGTGTAATCTTTGTTTTTTATATTTTATTATATGAAGTATTACACATGCTGTATTCAGCTTTCCCCCACTCATGGGCACAGATAGGTGACAGCTTGTGACTCATAAGTCACATTGTTTTACATGAATCATCTCTGTTTATTTCCTTATATTTCTGGAAGAGTAGTTGCTGGGTCGAAGGGGACAAACTTAACATTTTTGCAAGTGACCTAGCAGAGGCTGGACATAGCTCTTGAGTTGCACAGGTGCCTAGCCTGTGTTCCATCTCTCAGGGACAGAGTGAGCGATGGAAGTGGCACGGGGTATCAGTGAGCAGGGTCTGCACCGCACGTGAGGAAGAGCCGCTCACGTTGCTGTCAGAGGGTGAGGCAGGGAGGAGATTAGAATATCTTTAAGTATCTTTATACCTGATAAAGAGATCACTTACCCCTTCTGGAGCATGTCCCACTTAGAGGAAGGGCCTGTGGTTTGGGGTCCCTCTCCCCATTAGGGTCTGTGACCCCGGAGCTGGATGCTGTGTGCATGTGGCCAGCGTCCTGAAGTGGCTTTCATCTTGGGACTTATCACTTGCCCCTTTGACAGAAGGCACAGCTCAGTCAGGGTCAGAGGTACAGTTAGAAAAGTATGGTGTATGGAAGCCGGTGGCCTGGGGGCAGGGAGGAATCCCCAGCCTCGTCTCCTCTGTCCCCCTGGCCTTGCTTTCTGGACCAAAGTTGCTAACCTAGAGGGGACACTGCCTACTGCCCCTGCTCAGGCTCCTAGCAGCCACCTCCTTGGCTTTTCTGAAGTCTGTCGCCTGGGACAAACACAAAGGTCAGAGCTGGGACCTGGAGTCCCATATATGGGTGTGGCACTGGGGCTCTAGGAAATGTACTGCTACTTACACAGGAGTAAGTGTGGCCAGGTATTTGGCAGGGTTTTCATATGAGTGAGGCAAACCCTCTTTAAATGGGCAGGTCTGGAGTGAAAACAAACCCTTCACTAGCAGGAAGCATGAATAGGGTTTGCATGAGCACACTGTCATTCCTAAGACGTAGGCTGCAGAGACTGAGCTTGAAGCATTCTAATCAGCTGTGGGATAGAATGGGAGAAAGTATTTGCAAATTCTTATGTCTGATAAGGGACTTGTACCCAGAATATATAAAGAGCTCCTACAATTCAACAATTAAAAGACAAATAACGCAGTTAAAAATTAGGCAAACGATTGAATTAGACTATTCTCCTGAGAAGATATACAAATGGCCAATAAGCACATAAAAATATGTTCAAGGCCAGGTGCGGTGGCTCACACCTGTAATCCTAGCACTCTGGGAGGCCAAGGCGGGTGGATCAGGAGTTCGGTCCGGAATTCGAAACCAGCCTGAGCAAGAGCAAGACCCCGTCTCTACTAAAAATAGAAACAAATTAATTGGCCAACTAAAAATATATAGAAAAAATTGGCCGGGCATGGTGTCACATGCCTGTAGTCCCAGCTACTCAGGAGGCTGAGGCAGAAGGATCGCTTGAGCCCAGGAGTTTGAGGTTGCTGTGAGCTAGGCTGATGCCACGGCACTCTAGCCTGGGCAACAGAGTGAGACTTTGTCTCAAAAAAAAAAAAAAAAAAGATATTCAGGACGGGCGCAGTGGCTTACGCCTGTAATCCTAGCACTCTGGGAGGCCGAGGCGGGAGGATCGCTCAAGGTCCAGAGTTTGAGACCAGCCTGAGCAAGAGCGAGACCCCGTCTCTACTAAAAATGGAAAGAAATTCATTGGCCAACTAAAAA
>CAUYPO010018535.1:0-17830 GCA_963574435.1 Cheirogaleus major
GCCACTGATAGAAATACTTTCTTTTTAACCACTGAGTCTCTGGACATCTGAATTCTGAATATGATTATTTTTCAAAGAATAAAATCAGGATGTCAGTATATTAGGTATTGTCCATCTCATTCTCTCTTTTTTTTTAAGAGACGGGGTCTCGTTATGTTGCCCAGGCTGAAGCACAGTGGCATGATCACAGCTCATTGCAACCTCCAAATTCCTGGCTGGAAGGATCATCCTGGCTCAGCCTCTGAAGTAGCTACGACCATAGGCACATGCCATCATGTCTGCCTAATTAAAAAAAATTCTTTTGTAGAGACAGGGTTTCAATATATCGCCCAGGCTGGAGTGCAGTGGCGTGATCATAGCTCACTGTGACCTCAAACTCCTGGACTCAAGCCATCTTCCCTCCTCAGCCTTCCAAAGTGCTAGGATTATAGGCGTGAGCTACCACACCCTGCCCAAGTGCTAAAGATGCTCTTTGGGGATATGTTCAAGAAGCTACGAGAATTGAAGCCACCTCTAGATAAGGTGCTATACATACAGTCTCCTCATAGCTCATGAAGTTAGTTGTTAAATCCTGTTTTGAAGAAGAGGAAATGTGTGCTAGGGATGTTGATTAACATGCACGATCACACAGCTAGTAGGAGGCTGAATCAGGACTCAGTGTGACTGTGGCATTTCTACTGTATCATTAGGTCAAAGGAGAAAGCAAAGACAAGACCAGGCTGAAGTGGGATCCTACCATAAAATCTATGACGATGTCAATTTATGGGCAGAAGATGTTGTTCACGTGTGTTAATTTGTTCCCCGTTGGTCTGTTATTGCCTTTGTAACCAAGCTGTGTGGCTCGAGGCTTGCTGCTCTCATGTCTCAGAAAATCATTTGTAATTGATTCCTTTATGTAGACGGATCTTTTTATTGATCCTAAAATAAGCTAAGGGATTGTACAGACTGACAGTTATAAAAGGCTCAAATGATATGATTGGCATCTTCTGAATTAGTTTGTGTTGATATCTTAAGTACAAGTTTGCTCTAAAAATGTGCTGTATTAAAATATTAAATTTCATGTTGGGATACTCTCTGGCATTTACACAAACATCATTACTTGTTAGTTACCTTGAAATGTATACCACTCCCCTCTTTAGACTGATGATTCCCACTTCAAAATGAGCTGAGGATGTGACTCATGAGTTTATATAAATATAAAGTTGTATATACTTCTGATTTTTAATAAAGAGGATTTATGTGTCTGATACGTTGGAAAGATCAAAGATCTGGCAGAGTCTGGATGGGGGGCAAGAACATAAGCTGTAAAAGGAGAAACGCACAAATTACTTTCATCAATAACCTCCTGGTGTCTGTGACCATCTTATCCATTACTGAATTTTGTTTGTTTGTATGTTGTTGTGATTGTTGTTTTGAAATGGAGGGGCCAGGGAGAAGACGCCTGAGACTGGGTACAGGTTGTGTGTGTGTGATTGGAACATTAGGCCTATAGCAGCATTATCTTTAACCTTGAACGCTTCAGAAATGAGAGCACTCACAGCCACACATCTAAAAAAAAACAAACAGAGATTTAGAAAACAACCTACATGTTGTTTAGTTTGTATCCCCCTAAAGAAAAACTTTGCCTCCACTGAATTATATTCATATCTGTGGGGTTTAAGAAATCTTGCTCAAGATCCACATAAATATTCAGCTTTATGACAAAGAGAAGATTATTTTGATTATGAGAAATAGATCATTTAAATATTTGAGATAGATTTTGAGCATTTTCCATCAGCAAAAGTTAATGAAGTGAGGAAAATATTGTGATTCTTCTGAAAGTCAGTGCAAGAAAACCAAAAAGGGCAGACATAAACTTCATGGGTGTGTGCCATTTTAAGATGTACAGAGATTTTTCCACACTAAAAAGTGTGAGTTTTCATTGGAGCCATTTGTTCTCTCAATCCACCAAAATATATGATAAGAGACAACATGCCCAGTAACAGGGGCAAACCGCTGCTTGGTTCAGCAGTTCTCTAGAGCCACCTGAAGGTATGAGAATGCATGGAGACCAGAGCATGAAGCCTTCTACACTTTTCATCTTTATGATAGCTTCTACCAGAACTAACACCTGCAGAATCCTGGGGTGGCTTTCTCAGCAGGCATTTGAAATGCACAGGCTTTTAAGAACCCTTGTTGGTACTCATCTTGAATTTAATGCACTTTCTGTCATCAGAGGTTGGTTGAGAAAGTAGAGTCAGGGAGGTAAGCGGAGAGAAGGGAGCAAAAGCCACACAGACACGCTGTCTTTGGTGGTTAAGAAGAACATTGCCAAAGATAAATGGTTTATCTTTTAATGGCTTTTCTTCCTTCCCACCATCATCCCATACCTATCTTTTCCAAGGTGGTACCTAAGAACTGTGTCTGATGCTTTGAAGAAGGATGGGCACATGAAACGAAGCACTTTAATATGACAAAGGAGGCAACACCACGGTGACTTTAAAACACAGGACTTAGTATTTAGGAGCTTTTCCCATTTCAATGGATGCTTGACTGATTTTATCTCATCATCAACGTTGGAAGCTATTAGCAGAGGAGATTGCCATTTACCATCTGTCATGTCCTGGCAAGAACTTAATATTGTTCTGAAGGTTTAATTCAAATTGATTTAATTCATCAAACATTTATTAATCTCAAGATGAATAATACAAGGTTTTCTTTTTTTCTTCAAAGGCCTTAAGACCTTATAAAAATGGTAAGACGATATATTACAAAGTATAATGCTGGGACATGATAAGAAAATATATGAAATATGTGACTAATCACTCATTTATTCACTTATCAATAAATGATTTGGAACCTACTATAAGCCAAGAACTATACTATGTGTGTTGGGTAGACCTTGGTTAACAAAACAGATTTGGGTTCTGTTTTGCCTTTATAGTCAGTTTGGAAAAAGATGACAGAGTGTTATGAGAAAGAACCCTTTGGCATGGGAGGAAGTTCTGAAAATCTATTTAAACAGGGTGGAAAAAATGAACTTTCACAGGAGCTGACATTCAAAAAGGATAAGGGAAGGAGTATTCCAAGTATACCAAGTAGCCAATGTGAAGATCATGAAAGAGGAAATTGCTTGGCCTATTTAAGAATCCAAAGGAAACCAGCAAGCTGGAGTATACATAAGAAATGGTATGCAAAGACAAGATCATGTAGAGCTGTGTAGCTGATATTGGGAACTGAAAGAAAGAGAGAACACATCTAGCCACAGTGAGCCAAAAGTCTTCATAAAGAAGATCTCCCTTTGAGAAGGATGAATAAGATTTTGACAAGCATGATAGTAGAAAGCAGAATTTCTGGATAAAATCATTGTTACGAGCTTAGGCACAGAAGCCACAGTTTGTTAATGACTTGGACTCTAACAAGCACTGGGTTGTGAGTGGAGGAGAGTGCACTACCAATTGAGTAGTACGTGCTGGGGCCAGAAGCACAGGTTGGAACACATTATGGAGAATGGGGAGAAATTGATGGTTCATTAAGGGCATAAAGGGAACTCAAAGACATTGTTACTGCTGGGCAGTAGTATCACTGGCACTCGAGTTTAGGAAGTCTAATTTGGCAGCAGTATGTGATGTACATTGCTAAAGGCAGAGGGGGAGTCTGGAGTGCCTAGAAATCTACAATGATAGCCTGTGAATGGGGCATTAGTGTTTTAGGGTGGTAGAAGCAGAATGAGAAGCAGGGGACAGATAAGAAAGGCATTGCAGAGGCAAAGTCTTTGAATCTCCAAATCAAATTGGTTGTGAGGATTGAGATAGAACAAAAAGTCAAAAAAAAAATAAGTTTAATCCTAGGTAACAGAGAAAATATTAACAATCCTACTAGTTAATTATGGCTAAGGAGGGTGATGGTGAGTTCTGAGAGAGAGAGAGAACACAATAGTATTAAAAATTGAATAAACAAAACTAAGTAATTGGGAAGAATCATGGCAAGACTGTTTTTCCCCCCCTTTTAAAAATTTCAGAATGTTACAGGGATACAAACATTTAGGTTACATACATTGCCTTTGCAGCACCCGAATCAGAGCTACAAGCAGGACAATACTGTTGAGCAATGGTCATATGTGCTCCAGAAGCATTATCCAGTATCCTAGTGCAACTGTGCAAAAAGGGAAGTGCAGCTAAAGAATAAATGTAGATGACGATGAGTTGTTTTTGAAGATGTTCAACTTGGAATGATTGAGAGACATGAGCCCCGGCAGTGCAGACATAGAGCTTCTGGGGATCAAGCACAGAAATAAAAATTTGAGAGTATTACACAGGAAAGGAATAACTGAAGCTGTGGAAACAAAGACCCTGCTGAGAGAGAACTTACAGAAGAAACAGAAGATGGCAGGAGAGAGAAAGGATGGCAATTGGAAAAAAAAGATGGGAAAAAGAATGAAAAGGATGAGAATTAAGAGAAGAGAAGAAGGCCAAGAATCATACCTTTAAAAATCCCTAAGATTATAAAGAAGAGGAAAATTATTCATTAAAGAACAGTGAAATGAAGAAGATAAAGTATCAGAAAGGCAGAATGAAGAAAAGCCAGTAAAATTAAAAAGAAGAAGATTTTGAATAGAGAGTAGGACTTTGGTTAAACAAGGTCAAGGTCACAATTTTATACCATATCATTATTCAAATATATATATATATAAATATAGTTATATATATTATATATATAACTTATATGTATAAGTTTTATATATATATAAATGTAATACACACACATATGCAAACTAGGTGGAGAAAACATTTCATTATGAAAGAAACAAAGAAATACAAGTAAATAATTATAACCCAGAAACTATAAAGAATATTTGCCAAATATTGTCAAATCTGAGCCCAAATGAAGGAGGCTAACAGGAAGAAAAACATATCTCCTTATTCTATAAGCAGGGTACATATTTCCTGGCTAAAAAATGTGTCATAGTACTGGAAAGTCTTGCTTTGATGGTTTGAGGAAAGCATCAATATATAAGATAGGTTGCAAAAAGACAAAATAGGAATGTCCTCTCTTAATCTCAGTACAATTCTGCAGAATGACAGAGGACAACTGCATGAGAAAGAAGCCTGTCTTCCATTTGGTATTTCAGCCAGTGGGGAGGAGGGTTCTGGGGTAAAGGAGACGTCAGGAAGAAAAGGAAAATAGTGGCCATAAAATCTACAACCAAAGGGCCTGTGCATCAAGGGGCTTGTTCTGAGCTGCACCTTTTTGGAAGGCAAAGGCAAGATGTTCCCTTGACATAGAGCATAGAACAGATTTAGAGAGAGGGTGTTGAGACTATAACTGGAATCAAGACTGCACTTTGTCACCATTCCCTACTTTGCTGCTCCTTTTCACCCAACTCTTCAACCAACTACCAACCCCATGGAAAAAAGAAAAATAATCTGAGAGGATCCAACACGTAACATGGGTGTAGATAGTGCAAAGAAATAACAAGGGTAAAATAAAAATAAGAAAGAGACAAATAAAAACAAATACTCCAAGAGGAAAAAAAAATATTTTAGACAAATTAACTCTTTAGTTTCTCGAAGAAATTATAGAAAAGCCAATCTCCTAAGGGAAGGAGCAGAGATGACATAAAGAAATAAAGGCATGCAAAGAAGAGATAAGAAGAAAGCAAGGGAGGGAGCTAACATGACTAACAAAGAAATGAAAGAGTAACCTGAATATTTGAGAGAAAAAAGCCATAGAGTAACCAAACCAGAATTGACAGAAATGAAAACCATAGAAATACAGCAGACAGGCTTTAAAAAACAAAATTAGAAACAAGGAGGGTATTGCATTTTTGATTTGGGTTTCTGCTTGATGGTTCTTGGCATATATGAATGCTTCTGATTTGTGTATATTGATTTTATAGCCTGAAACTTTACCAAATTCATTTATTAAATCTTGGAGTCTCTTGGATGAGTCCATGGGGTTTTCTAGATATAATATCATATAATGGCAAAGAGCGAGAGTTTGATCTCATCTGCTCCCATTCGTATGCCCTTAATTCCTCTCTCTTCTCTAATTGCTATAGCTAGAACTTCGATGTTGAACTAGAACTACTATGTTGAATAGAAGTGGAGATAGTGGGCATCCTGGACATGGCCTTTTTATCCAGTCTGAAATCTCTGTTTTCTGATCACAACCATCAGTCCATTTACACCGAATGTAATTATATGGCCAGGTGTGAATCTGCCATTTTGTCATTTGTTTCTATTTGTCCCTTTGGTTTTTGCTATTCTGTTGCTCCTTTTCTGCCTTATTTTGGGTCAGCTGAATATTTTTCAGCATTCCATTGTGTTTTCTCTGTTAGCCTTTAAATGAGACCTCTTTATTATTAACATGTTAGTACTTACTCTAGCAATTACAGTGTTCATCCTCATCCCAGTCTAATCAGGATTAATATTGTACCACTCCACACCTACCCTACACCCTTTCTACTTCCTATTTCATACATGTAAGACTTTTAAAAAGGTCTCATTTCATTTTCCTGGCTCCATCCTTTGTGCTAGTGCTGTTATATTTTTTACTTTTACATGTTAAATCTCCTACCTTACAGTGATACTATTTTTGCTTTGAACATGTCATCTTACTATTAAGAAAATTAATAAAAGATGGTTTTTATATTGACCCACACATTTAACATATCTATTGCTCTTCATTTCTTCTTGCAAATCCCAATTTTTAACTGGTATAATTTCCCTTCAGCCTGAATAAGATCCTTTAGTAATTCTTCCAATATAGGTCTGCTGGCAACAAATTCTCACTTTTGTTTGTTAGAGAATGTCTTTATTTTTGCAGCCAAAGTTGAGGATTATTTTTATTGGATATAAAATTCTGGTTCAACATCATTTTTTATTTTCCTTTCAATGTTTTAAAACGTTGCTCAATTATATTTTGGGCTTCCCTGTTTCTTATGCGAAGTCAACTGTCCGGCACATTGTTTTCTCCTATAGGTGATGGGTTTATTTGCTCAGGCTGTTTTTAGGAGTTTGACTATGATTTGCGTAGGTATGGTTTTCTTTGTATTTGTCCTAAATTATTGGTAAACTTCTTAGTTCTGATGTTTTCCTTCTAATTTAGGAAATATTTGGCCATTATTTCTTCAAATAATTTTTACTGCTACTTTCTTATTATCTATTCCTTCTGGGACTCAATCGTATTGTGTAATATTGTCTCACAGTTTAGTGACACTTTTTCTTCAGTTTTTCCCATCTCTTCTTCTTCTGTGTTCTCCAGATTGCATGATTATTATTGAATTGTCTTTATTTCATTAATTCTTTTTTTCTTTCATTTCCAATCTGCCATTTAGCCCATCCAGTGAATTTTTTATTTAAGCTATTCAACTCTTTAGTCCTGAATTTCTTTTTATTCTTGTTTACTTGTTTTGTTTTGTTTGTTTTGCTGGCAGTCCCTATCTGCTCACTCATTAAATTTAATTTCTTAAAGTCCTTTAACATAATTATAACTGCTTCAAATTTTTTGTTTACTAAATCCAACGTCTAAGCCATCTCAAAGTGTGTTTTTACTCATTGATTTTTTTTTGTTTGCATATTAGATCAAATTTTTCCATTTCTATGCTTCTTTAGTAATTTTTTATTATGTGCTAGACATTGTGATCACACATTATAAAAATTCTAAATGCTACTACATCCAACTGAAGACTGTATATTTGTTCTAGTAACTGATTCAATTACAGGCAGACTGCCATAAGCAGAGTCTTGGTTTTATGTTTTGTTATGGTGTAGGTCTGTGGAAATCCAAGCCCCTCTAACTGTCAGAACTCAACCTCCAAATCCCAACTTATTTTCAGCTTAATTAACTTTAGGCTTTGCTAAGATTGCTATAGAGTAGCCCTTACTCTAGACAGTGGTCTTTACTCTAAAGCTATGACATTTCCAGTACTTCAACCGGATGCCCAGCGTGTATAAATTATTCTCATTCTGGCTAGACTAAAACTCCAATGTCATCAGTTAACTTCTGGTACCTTCATTCTATTCTGAAACCCATAACAACTGCTCCATGGTAGACTTCACATAGTTTCACCCTAACGATAAGCACCCCAGCCCCTGGAAAAGAACTGAAAGAAAGTCTTTACACAGATTTCTGCAACCTCCCCATGCAGCTTTCTCTACACCCATCCTCTGCCAAGTGACCCTTAGTAAAACTACAACCTACCCCAAACTCAGCTTATGTCATCACTGAAGTAAGATAAGCTCTTCACCCTTCTGCCTAAGAGAGGAAAGTGAAACTCTAACTGGAGGAATAAAAAATCACCTAATCTTTAAAGTTCTTCTATAGACAATATGTGGCGCATGATAATACAAAAAATCACTAAACTGGCAAAGAAGCAAAAGAAAATTATGCTAGTAGGCATATTATAATAAAACTGATAAAATAAAATCTTAAAACAACCAGGAGTTTTAAAATATACCTTTAAAGAAAGAGTAATGGGAGCTGACTTCTCAACATAAAGTGTTGAAAACAAAAGAAAATGGAACATTATTTTTAGAGGGCCAAAAGATTTAAGCAAAAATGCAACTCTTCCGCACGCGACCCCAGAGGCCTGGTCTCTGCCGAGGGCCGTCTTCAACCCGGCAGATCTCAGGCCAGACAGCGGCCTCCCTCACCCTTCCGCAATTCCTGAGAATGGGGCTTCCCTTTTGGCTGGAGGCACCGGCTATCAGGCCACAGTCCAGAGATGAACACGGGTCTCAGCTTGAAAGGCTGTCCTGATAAGCTGCCAGTACCACCTTTCAGCCTCCAGCAGGGAGGTGGCAGCAAAGCAGAGGTGACAGTCTTGCTATGTGGGTTTCGGGTTGAACAGCCTTTCTCAACTCCGCCCAGGGGTGGAGTCAGTCCCTTTGGCATGAAGCATCCCGGCCCAAGTCGCAGGAGAGTGTAGGTGGTAATGTCTCCTCAGGTCACATCTGGAAAAGCAGCCTCCTTCAAAACTCCACCTTGCCAAGACGGGCCAGCTCTCTGGGCACAGAACGCAGGCAGCTGGGTGCGCCGGGAGACTGCCCAAGTCCCATCTGGCGAGACAGCCGCGCAAACCACCACTCTCCCCTTTCCACCCCTTTAAACACAGAGTCCGAGTCAAGCCGCAGGAATGGGAAGACTCGGGACGGGTTTGGAGGAGCAGACAGCTTTTCTCCTTATTTCCCTCTTCCAAAAGCCCGACTCGTTCAACCAGGCTAGGGCAGGGTGGGGTCTGAGACCACTTCCAGATCAGCCCTCCACAGCAATTCCAAGCTATGGAGCAGCGGCTTCCCGCATTCCCAGCACCAGCACAGAAGGCGCCTGCAGGGCAGAAAGCTGGGCTGGGTTTGGCCGGCTGTCTCTAAACCACCTGCTGAACCCACTGCTTCCCCAACTCACTGAGACACAACAATTTAGGTTCAGAGAACTATAAAATGGGAGAAAATACTTGCTCTCTACACTTCTGATAAAGGTCTGATAACAAGAATCTATCTAGAACTTAAAAGAATTAACAAGAAAAAATCAAACAATCCCATCAAGAAATGGACAATGGAAATGAACAGAAACTTTTCCGAAGAAGACAGAATAATGGCCAGCAAACATATAAAAAAATTCTCAACATCTCTAATCATTAGAGACATGCAGATCAAAACCACCATGAGATATCACCTAACCCCAGTGAGAATGGCCTCTATCAAAAAATCCCAAAACAACAAATGCTGGCGAGGATGTGGAGAGACAGAAACACTCTTACACTGCTGGTGGGACTGCAAATTAGTGCAACCTCTGTGGAAAAGAATTTGGAGATACCTCAAAGAGCTGAAAATAGAAATACCATTTGATCCAGCAATAGCATTATTAGGCATCTACCCAAAAGAGCAAAAGTCATTCCATAATAAAGACATCTGCACTTGAATGTTTATGGCAGCACAATTCACTATTGCATGAATGTGGAAACAACCTAAGTGCCCATCAATTCATGAATGGATTATTAAAATTTGGTATATGTATACAATGGAATATTACTCAATTTTAAGAAACGACAGTGATCTAGCACCTCTTATATTTTCCTGGATTGAGCTTGAGCCCATTATTCAAAGTGAGGTGACACAAGATCAGAAGAATGGGCTCCACATGTAGTCGCCATCAAATTGGTACTGACTAATTAACACTATGGTCTCAAATGGTGGTGGTGTTCACCAGGGATTCGGGGGTTAGGGAGGTAGACTCACATCTGAGGGATGTGGTGAGCATTGTGGAGGGGAAGGGCATACCTCTAACCCTAGCTAGGGAGAGGCAAAGATATAAAATGCAACCAAAATGTTTGTACTCTCATATTTTCTTGAAATAAAAAAAATGCAACTCTTGTCAAAATAAAGATGAAAGTTTTAAATAAACTTTGATAAACAAAATGTGAACAAATTAGTGGCCAGAAAATCTTAACTACAATAAATACTAAAGGAAATTAATCAGTTGAAGAGAAAATATCCTATATGGAAACATAGAATTGCACAAATAATAAAGATAACCAAAAAGTGAATATATATGGGTAAATAAAATAATCAACTGTAACATACAACAATAATAATAATGACTTGTAGAGTCTCCAATATATGTAGAATTAAAATGGATAAAAATAATAAAGCAGGCCAGGCATGGTGGCACATGCCCATAGTTTCAGCTACTAGGGAGGCTGAGGCACTAGGATTGTTTGAGCCCAGGAGTTTGAGGTTGCTATGAGCTAGGCTGACACCATGGCACTCTAACTCAGGCAACAGAGCAAGACTCTGTCTCAAAAAATAATAACAATAATAATGAGGCCAGAAGGCAGCAGTGGTAAATGTAGCTGAAAGGTTCTAAAGTTCTAGCAACATCAGAGAAGTGGTAAAAATATCATTAGTATTAGAGGGTGAGAAGTGAAAGATGTATGTTGTACTGTCTATAACTAGAAAGCATATGTAACAAGTTCATTAAAAATGTGCCAAAAAGGTTGGGGACTGCTGCTTTAAGAGGTATTTTTAAGCATTCTGAAAATGCTTATGTTCTGAAAAGCTATATACCAAAATGTTAAAAATAATAGGAAACAAACTGATAAAAGATATTTTCATCTGTTATTTATGTATACTTTCTAATATTTTAACAATAAACCTATGTACTTTGCATAGTTACCAAAAATTAAAATATATGTTAAATATATATTGTACTTTATTAATAATCAATATACATTAAAAGCCAATCAGTACAAAGATGATAGTGCCATCCAGCCCCTCTCTTGAGCTCACCATTCTTGACATCTCACGTGGATGTGCATGCAGCATTCACCTCTTTCCTGTACCTGTCAGCCACTCTACATGGGTTCCAAGTGTCAGAGCAAACACTGAAATAAATTTGATTGTAAATGTGGGCTTGTTAGCTATTGGGGAGCCAGAGAGGGCTCTTTAAGTCTGTTATTTCTCTTTTCTTCCCTCCTTTATCCTATCGCTAAAAAATCTGGTAGGATGACTAAGTACCATGGGCATTCGGCAGGACAACCCTCAAGGCCCAGTGGAATAGATGGGCTGTTGGGGCTGGGATCTTGGGCTGCAGAAATGATCCAAGTAGGACCACAAAGTAGGGCCTGGTAGGTGATGGGAAGAGAAAGAGGTTTCACAGGCCATTTTTATTGCCTGGAAAATATTTGAAATTCTTTACAATATCTCATAGAAAAATGACTCAATCTCAATGCCAGTGGCTAGAGTATCTGGAGTTTTCTTCAGCACAGGGAAGAGATTTAGCCTCAGGGAGCCGTCTGTCTCTCTGTCCAATTCCTAGGGGCAAAAAAATTTGATGTCAACAAACTCTGGAGAGCAAAGCGCAGCTACGGGGATAAGTATGGGGCTCTCAAGACTGGTTCCTACACGGTCAAAGCCAAATAAATCTCATCATCACCTTCTCCCACTCTCCTCTCCCATAATTCTTACTAGCAACTTTATGTAACTTTGAACAATTAGATAAGGGGAGAAGTATGAAGGGATGGGGTATGAAGGCTCCACTTAGATGTCCTATGGGTGCTCCAAACCCAACACATCCAGGATTAGACTCATCACCTACCTCCATAACCTACTTCTCCTTGGGTTTTCTTTTCCCCCATTTGCTCAAACTAGAAACCTCGGAGTCATCCCTCACAGCCTTCATGCTGTAGCCCTCCACGTGCAACATTCCAACTGGGCCCTGGTTTCTGCAGACCCCACCTGAAAGTCACTTAAATCTGTCTCTTCTGTTTCCTCTTCTGTTTCATCATCATCATCATCATGACCATCATCATTATCACCATCACTGTCATCATCATCATCATTATCATCATCATCATCATCCTTGTTATCATTGTCACTGTTGACCTGTCACACTGGCCTTCATTCTCCTCCATCAGCACACAACCATCTGCCATGCTGTCCTGATGCATCTCAGATCTCATCAAACCAACTTTATTTTCAAGCCCTGAAGGTCCCACATGGCTGGCAGGGTGAAATCAACCTTTTGGGAATGACAGAAGGGCTTGTCACCATGGGGCGCCCACTGACATCACCAGCCTCACTTCCTGCTCCCTTTCCCTGCGCACGGCCATGCAGAAGACGATGCACTATTTGGCACCTCTAAGCTTCTGTTTATGCTCTCTCCTCTCCCTGCATTCTGACCCCCCGCCTCCTCCTCCGTGACTAGCATAGATGCTGCCTGTCCTGAGAAGACTTTCCAGGCCATCGCTCCTGCTGCTGTGCTTCTATGATCCTTTGCACATCTCTTTCCTTTTACTCTCTGTTCTTACTACATATGAAATGTCATACTAAGTGTCTTAAATAGTTCATCGAATTTAGTACGCATAACAATCCTAAAGGCAGTTACCATAATTAACCCCATTTTACTGATGAAGAAAATGAGTCTGAAGTTAAATAACTTACCCAAAGCCTCAAATGCAGGCATAACTAAGATTGTAACCTAGGTCTGTGTGCCTCTGAATCCTTGGTTTCTGACCACATGGAATAGTTCTCGTGGCTCCATGCTGTCCTCCTGCACTGGCTGTGGACTTGCTAGTGACAGGGAGGAATGGCACCCCCACAGAGCAGAAGCTCTGTCACTCTTGATGAAGACGGTGGCAGTCCCACTGTGTTTACTGTGGGCTAGTGAGGATGTCATGTAGCACACGAGGTGTCTCCAGTCTCTTGTTTTTAAATGCCACTTGAGATAATTCACTGCAAATATTAAAATGTATCGGGTCCTCATTATGGGGCTGGGGGCATAAAGATGAGCAAACGTGACCCCTGTCTTTGAGAAGCACATATCACATAACAATCTAAATTAAAGAGTTGCTGGAGAAATGGGCGATGCCCGGACACCCTGCAGAGAGTGTTGTAAACCAGCGGATCAAGGGGACTCGGACACCAGAATTCAATCAGCCAAATCAGTTTATTGATACCTGCGCAGGGGCTGTCCCCATTCCATGCAAGGAGGGAGAAGCAGCCCCCAAGAAAGCCTTTGCGGTTTTTTATACCCTGGGGGCTGGTAGCTATGCAAGCGCAAGCGAGCGATCACAGAAGCAGAACGTTGGGTTAGCCGTCACTTAAGCGAACAATGGAAAGGTGGACTAAGGGGCAGGGGACTTTCCTGGAACAGGACCTCTCTATTCTTTTTGAGAACAGGCCCCCTAGACTTCCTCCTCTGGGAACTTTCCTATGTGGTCGGGACCTTTTACTATTAGTTGGAGCAAGACTGACTCCATTTTAGATCTGCAAGAGGAGCCATCCTGGGTCCTTTCTACTTCACTGAGAGAGGCTCTGTTTGGAATATCTGGCTGGCATTCCCTTTGGCATGCGCCCTCAAGCTTTGGGGGTTGTGAGCCAGTTCCAGTCCTAAACTAGATACATAATTGAAGATCCTCACCTCTAGGCAACGGGCAGGCGCTAACTGAATATCTCCCTGTACCTTGACATTGCAACTTAGGGAATCTCTGCTACAGAGATGGAAGTCCTCCTTAATTTTGGCAGATCCTAAAACAGTATTTTTATTGGATGGGGATGGGGGTGTCTTCGTTAATGTGCTTTGGTAAATTTGTGATAAATATGAAGATCTTCCACATTTGAGTTTATTTATTCTCTCTTAGCCCCCTACTCTTTGACTTCATCTTCTACTACTTTCTCTCCTGCATATTTCTTTCCAGCCATGCTGAGCTTCATGCTAATCAACTTTTAATAGAGGAATTGCATCATTCATATTTATAAATCATTTTATATTGCCTTCATTTACAATAGCTTCTTATTTTTAGATTTTTTTGGTCAAAAATCTCATCTGTAGCTTGCATTTCTGTTGGACCGTGTGGCCCTAGAGCAACATGATTCATGTCACCAATGACTATGTGATCTGTAGCCACCCTCAGATGGCGGTCCTAGCACTTTGGTGGGGAGAAAATGTATCACGATATTTGGTACAGGGGACGCTGTACTGTATTTTGGTATATGGTACACTGAAAACTATAGTATAGAAATTAAAGAAGTGGAGCTGTCCAGCATCACAAAAATAAAAAAAAAAAGAGAGAAAGAAATTTAAAAAGATCTAAATAAGGGAAGACATATATGGTGTTTGTAGATTGAAAAATTTGATCTTCTTAAGCAGCTAGGTTTGCCAAACTTTATTGATTCAACTTAACCTCAATAAAAATCCCAGCAGGTCTTTTAGTAGGAATTTACAAGCCAATCTAAAATTTACATGGCCATACAATGGACCTAGGATATCTATCTAACTATCTGTTTGTTTTGTTTTATGAGACAGAGTCTCACTCTGTTGCCCAGGCTAGAGTGCCATGGCGTCAGCCTAACTCACAGCAACCTCAAGCTCCTGGGCTCAAGCGATCCTTTTGCCTCAGCCTCCCAAGTAGCTGGGACTACAGGCATGC
Source organism: Cheirogaleus major (assembly GCA_963574435.1). NCBI lineage: Eukaryota > Metazoa > Chordata > Mammalia > Primates > Cheirogaleidae > Cheirogaleus > Cheirogaleus major. Next base: position 14,912 of record CAUYPO010018535.1, read on the forward strand.
GCCACCATGCCCGGCTAAATTTTTTCTATATATTTTTAGTTGGTCCATTAAATTCTTTCTATTTTTTAGTAGAGACAGGGTCTTGCTCTTGCTCAGGCTGGTTTCGAACTCCTGACCTTGAGCGATCCTCCCGCCTCAGCCTCCCAGAGTGCTAGGATTACAGGTGTGAGCCACCATGCCCCACCTATTTATTTATTTTTTATTTATATTTATTTTTTTTTTTGAGACAGAGTCTCACTATCTTGCCTGGGCTAGAGTGCTGTGGTGTCAGCCTAGCTCACAGCAACCTCAAACTCCTGGGCTCAAGCAATCCTCCTGCCTCAGCCTCCTGGGTAGCTGGGACTACAGGCACGAGACACTGTGCCAGGCTAATTTTTTCTATTTTTAGTTGTTTTGGCTAGTTTATTTCTATTTATAGTAGAGACGGGGTCTCGCTCTTGCTCAGGCTCGTCTCCAACTCCTGAGCTCAAACGATCCTCCCGCCTTGGCCTCCCAGAGTGCTAGGATTACAGATGTGAGCCTCCGCTCCGGCCCTGGACCTAGGATATCTAAAGCAATTTTAAAGAAGAGCAAGTTTGAAGGACTTATACTACCTGATTTCAAGACGTGCTCTAAAGCAACAGTAATCAAGCTATGATGGCACAGTCAGGGTGATATGGCTATAGACAGAAAAAGTTACCTTTTTAATGGTAAGATCGAATTTGAGAAAAAAATTAGAAGGCATAGGTGGATGGGTAAAACTCACTTTCCATTCACTGCTAAGAGACCATAATATGAGATAGCCTTTCTAGAAAGTAATTTAACCACATATGTCAACAACCACCCAATTATTTAGACCTTTTGCTCCAGTTTTCTTTTAAAGAACATCATCATTGATATGGAAAAAAAATTAATGCCCAGGGAGTATCACTACACTAAAAATTATGCAAAATTAAGAAAAAAAGATATTGCCAACATTAGCAGAATGGATAGAAAAATAAGGCTTATCCATAATGAAATATTATACAGATTTTCTTTTTGAGACAGTGTCTCAGTTTGTTGCCCAAGCTAGAGTGAGTGCCGTGGCGTCAGCCTAGCTTACAGCAACCTCAATCTCCTGGGCTCAAGCGATCCTTCTGCCTCAGCCTCCCAAGTAGCTGGGACTACAGGCATGCGCCACCATGCCTGGCTAATTTTTTCTGTATATATTTTTAGTTGGCCAATTAATTTCTTTCTATTTATAGTAGAGACAGGGTCTCACTCTTGCTCAGGCTGGTCTTGAACTCCTGACCTTGAGCGATCCTTCCGCCTAGGCCTCCCAGAGTGCTAGGATTACAGGCATCAGCCATCACACCCGGCCCTATACAGATATTTAAAATGGTTTACAAACAGTTTGTAATGGTCGACAAATGACATTGGATCTCACATGCCTACATAATAAAAATCTATGTTACTCAGGTTAGCAGAGAAACAGAAAAAATTTTCTATATTTGGGGCTGTTTCCCACCATGTAACTATTTTTCAACTTGCATATAACTCACACGCAGAAAACAATAAAAAATAATGCATTTTTCATTAAATTAGAAAAGATTGTTTTGTTTTCGAAGCTTTTATTCTTTTTTCATAATAAAACGCCCTGGCCCCAAGGAAAAATTGGTTTTTTGTGTGTTTGTGTGGCACTCAATGTGTTAACAAAGCAAAATAAAATGAGAGAGTGTCAGATATCCCTCTCCCATCACCCTCAATGTCTGAAATACCCTGGAAGGAAATATCAACCCTAAGAACAGGAAGAGTCTGACCCTGAATGAGCCCACCAGGCAAATCAGAGTAGAAAATAAGATTTATGTTTGGATGTCAATACTTATATAAAATCATATATTTGTCACACTTGAGCATTGCAATTCTCAGGCTAATTAATTTACACATGCATAATTTTACAACTAATTAGCAAAATTTCAACCATTATCTGATGATACAATAATCTGGAGCCACACCTTAATAGATCCAATCTAATTACCCTAATCCAATCAATCAACCAGCTAATCAGATGTCTCCAGACAACTCCAGAACAGAATAACATTTATACACTATATAACTCTACATTAAAAAAAACAAAAGGCTTTTTCTGCTAACACAGGTGGTTCTTAAACCTTGCCAGCAGCTGGGTGTAGTGGCTCACGTTTGTAACCCCAACACGTTGAAATCTGAGACCCACAGCTCCAGATGGTGTCAAGTGTTTAAGCAGAATTCATTCGTAACATATTTGGTCCCCTAAAGTTTTAAGTTCTTGGTCCCACATTTTTAACAGAAATCAACTGAGGACAGCGATTCCTATTGGCTGGCTGGACTCACCGGAAGGAGGTGGGAAGCTCTGCCTCTTCCCCTCCTAGGCCCCGCCCAACGATACTTAAGCTACGCCCCATCCGGTCTGCGCTCAGATCCTCCCAGCGAGAGCGGCGTTCGCGACATTTTGTGGGCCGTGCGTGGCCCTCGTGCTTGCGGCGTCCTGCGCTCTGGAAGCGGATTCAGAAGTCAGAAGGACACAACGCTCGGGTAACAGAGTCTCTGTTTGATTTGTGTATTCCCATTTTTTTTAAAGAGCAGATACCACACACACACAAACACCGACACCTCACACTACCCTCCATTTCCCGAGGCCCCGGAAGCTGCAGGTTTCCCAACCATGTCCGCATCTAAGGACAGTGGGGTCACTTCTGGCTCCTCCCATGAGCGGGCCCCCAGCCCTGCCTCCCCACACCACCTGCCACCCTCACCCAGCTTCCCTCTCGCCTCTCCCAGCAACTCAGACCCAAGGGGCGGCACCTCACCAGGCACCCGGGGCTCCTCTCCCTCCTCCTCCAGGGCGTCGCCACATTCGCCATGTTCGCCTCGCTCCTCACACAGCTTCACGTTTCCCGTTACAAACCACGACGGACAGTC
>CAUYPO010018536.1:0-20005 GCA_963574435.1 Cheirogaleus major
AAAATAACAAAGTAGAGAAGTGCAGAGTGAGGGTGAGAGAGGTGGATGGATCAATAAGAACTCTGTTTCTTGTGAGGGTAACTTGATAGTGACTATGCAGTGTGGTTGGAGTCAATTGATTTTGTTCAAAGAAGTTTTCCTGTTCCTCAGAGTCTTCAGTGAAGATTTTTTGCAGGCTTCTTGCTGTGTGCTGTTTCACAAATCACCAGAGGCATTTAGAAGGGCCAGGGGTTTTTTTTAAGCGTATGAAGGCTTAAGAACTTTAAATCTCTTGGGTGGAAGTAGTTTTCGGTGAATTGTTTGTTCTCTTGGTATAAGACATAGTACCACCCGCCACTAGAATCTACCACTCCTGCTTATTGTTTTAAAGCCAAGATATTCTCAGGTTCTTGATGTACTTTACTAATTGTGGCTTTCATTTTCTAATATGTATTTAATAGACCTCTATTCATTTATCATTCTTAAGTACAGAACACTAAAGAAGGGCTACTGCAATCACAGATGCTATCAGGCTTAATTATTTCTAATTAGCTGGGTATTGTCATAAAAAATACTCTGTGATATTTCCATCTTCAAGTACAAAGCAGACGAGACAAAATGTACTTTGAATATAAAGTATTTGGCAAAACTACCTTTCGATCCATTTCATCTCGGTGGGACATATAAATGGCTCTCAAACTTTTCACGGGGATTCTATATTGGATGCCAATGAAGCCTTCAACCCTAAGGCCTAAAAGGAAACAAAAGCAGATGGTGGCCCTTTCCTAAAAACAACGAAATTCATGTCTTTCTAGTCAAACACACTATAAAACAGGAGTTCTTATCTTTATATTTACATGAGCATTGAATCATATGCCCCTTGTTCCTAGAAGTGCAAACAGGAAGTAAAGAGGGTGTATGTGTGTGCAGGGAACTCCTCTGTGGGGATGGTGATGGGGTGGTAGATAGTTTTTCTTTTTTAATCGAAGTATAGCAATCATACAGAAAGGGGCAGGTTAAGTACACAACTCAATGAACTGCACAAAAATACCCGCACCTGTATAACCACTACACAGATAATAAACAGAACATTGCAAGTTCCCCAGAAAACTATCCTTTTATGCCCCCTTTCAGGGTAATTCTCAAAAGGATAACCATTATCTTGACTTTTAGCATCTTGGATTAGTTTTCTCTTATTTGGTTCTTTGTATAAATGGAATCCTACATAATATACTCTTTTGTGGTTGGCTTCCTTGCAGTACAATGTTTGTGAGATCCATGTGTATTTTTGTGTGTAGTTGTGGTTTGTTTATTACCATTGCTCTAAACTATTGCATTTTATTAAATATCACAATGTATGTATCTATGTATCCTTTCTATTAATGATGGATAATTGAGTAGCATCTAAATTCAGGCAACTAAAAATACTCCTGCAACTCATTTTATGAGTCTAGTGTTGTGTTGATACTAAAACCACAAAAAGTACCAAAAAAACCCCTACATCTCTTATGAATTTAGACTTAAAAATCCTCAACAAAATATTAGAAAATTATATAAAAAGGTACAAGAATAATTATGCAATACAACCAAGTGAGACTTATTTCAGGCATGAAAAAGCTGGTTCAGCATTTAAATATTGATCTGTAATCCACCTTATCAATAAGCTAGAGAAGAATAATTATAGGGTCATATCAATTGGCCCAGAAAAAAGAATTTAACAAAATCTAACACTCATTGATGGCAAACACTCTCTACAAGTTAAGAATTACCTCAACTTGACAAAGAACATCTACAAAAAACCTACAACTAGGTTGTAGGTTTGATAATTATCTTTGATAATGAAAAACTTAATGCTTTCCCCCTAAGATTAATAACAAGGCAAGAATATCCATTCTCATCACTTTTATTCAATGCAATATTGGAAGTTCTAGCTGTTTCTGTAAAGTAAGTGAAAATTTACAAAATTAAATAAGTAGATAAGAAAGAGGAAAGAAGGAAGGAAGGAAGGAACATACAGATTGAAAAGGAAATAAAATTATCCTTATTTACAAATGACATAATTTCTTACATAGAAAATCTCAAGAGATCTACAAAAGAACTTATAGAACAAATAGATGAATTCAACAAAACCAGAGGATGCAAGATCAACATGCAAAATCACTCTCTACATACCAACTCTGAACACATGGAAATCAAAATTAAAAACATCATACCATTTAAAATTTCTCAAAGAAAATGAAATATATAGGTGCACACTTAACAAAGCATGTGCAGAATCTGTATGTCGAAAATTATAAAATGCTGATGAAAGAAAGTAAAGAAAATGTAAATAAATATATATTTCATATTTATGTATTAAAAGACTGAAAGTAGTGAAGATGTCAATTCTCCCCAAGTTTTTGTTTTGTTATGTTTTTTACACATAGATAAGCTTATTCTAAAATTTATATGGAAAGGCATAAACACTGACTAGCTAAAACATCTTGAAAAAGAAGAATAAATGTGAGGAATCACTGTACCTGATTTAAGTCTTACTATATAGCTACAAAAATCTAAACAATGTGGTATTGGTGGAGGGATACATGATAGATCAATGAAACACCACAGAAAACATAAAAACAGAACCACACAAATAGGACAAAACGATTTTTGATAAATTTGCAAAAGTAATTCAATGTAGGAAAGATAGCTTTTTCAACAAATGGTGCTGCAACAATCGGACATTTATAGGCAAAAAATAAGGATCCTTTTCCTAAACCTCTCACCTTTTATAAAAATTAACTCAAAATAAATCATGAATCTAAATATAAAACTTATAACTATAAGGCAGTTAGGGAATAAAAGCCAGCCGAAAATCTTCAGAATTTAGGGTGAAGAAAAGAGTTCTTAGACTTGACACCAAAAGCATGATCCATAAAAGGAGCAAATGACAATTTGGACATCATCAAAACTAAAAAAAGAAACTTGGAAAAAGTATCTGCAAATCACATGTCCAAAACAGGACGAATATCTAGTACATGTATAGAACTCTCAAGCCTCAGAGGTATAAAACCAATTCAAACAGGCAAACATCAAGAAGCATTTCCCCCAGGAGTATATACAGATGACAAATAAACAAATGAAAAAATGTTCAACATCATTAGCTATTAGCTAAATGTAAATTAAAACCTCAATAAAATATGATACACTTATCAGAAAGGCTAAGAAATAGAGACAACCCCAATGCTGGCAAGGATGGGCAGACATTGGACCGTTCATAGGTTGCTAATGGAAATGTTAAAAGATACAACCACCATATAACCAGCCATTGTACCCCTTGGCATTTATACCAGAGAAATAAAAACTGATGTTCACACAACAACTGAACAGGTATGTCCACAGCAGCTTTATTTATGGTTAAATAACTGTGATACAACCATACCATGGAATGTTATTCAACAATACAAAAGGACGGACATGCAGCAAGTTGGATGAGTCTCCAGAGAATTACAATGGATGAAATAAGCCAATTACACTGACTAAAAAAAGGTTACAGACTGTATGATTCCATTAACATAATATTTTTTTAAATGACATTTTAGAAATGGAGAACATACTAGTGCTTGCTAGGGTTTAGCAGTGGGGGACAGAGAAGGTGAATGTGGTGATAAAAGCTACTGAACTCAAAAAATGGGCCTTCAATTATATGGATTTGATTGAATCCATTTTTATATATTTATAAAAATATAATAAAGATAGATTGTTATAAGTTATAAACCCTGTGAATTCCATCTTAAGTAGAACTGCAAATTATGAAAACCAAATGTATCTGTTATCTATTGCTGCATAACCTCCTCAAAACTTAGTGGCTTAAAACAACAATCATTTATTACTTTACATGAGTTAAGGGTCAGCAGATCTTGGCTAGGACCATTTGCATCTGCATCATATTTAAACAGAGGTGAACTGAACATAAGTTTGTCAAGAAAGGAATGCAGAACAGCCTAAGGTGATATTAGTCAAATATTTCTTTTGTGGAGGATCCTTGTTTATAGTTATTTCTTTCCTTTTTGAAGATTTCAAATAGCGACTCTTCAGCTTTACGTTGTCAGAGATTGCTTATTGGTCAATGCACATTTTGTACTTTATGATTACTGATAAGTGTTTGCTGACTTTGATTTGAAGTCTTAGAAAAATAAACCTCCCGCTTAGTAACCTAGATCCGCAATAATAACTTCAGTCACCAGTTTCACTTCTTGGCTAAGCAAAGAAAAACCGCATAATATCTGTACATCTGTGGCCACACAAGATTGATTCTTTCCATTTAGTCTGACAACTTAGCAAGTGAAAACAAGTTTATGAAACAAATTATTGTGCTTACGGGTCAATTAAACAACTATTAGACTAGTTTTTTTCCCTCATTTTTTCAAATCACTGTTTAGTAAACATGACCCAAGAGTTGGATAAGTGATCTAAGTGACATTTTAATAGAACTGGTTGAATGTTTTGTTATCACCAGAGCCAATCCAAACCCAACAATCTTTAACTAGAAGATAGTGAGACCTTTTGACAGGACCGGTATTGATTTACTTGTTTTTTCCCTCCATGTTCTTTAGAATACTAAATTCGCTGAGGGAGTGGAAGATAAGGTAGAGATGAGTTTGTTTCTGTGAAAAAGAAGAAACCACAGTGCATATCTATTCAATTAGGTTTTCTTCCTCTACCGTGTAGACACCTTGAAACTGTTCAATGAACCCAGCATTCAGCTTCCACTTTAAAACAAGTATTATGAAGCCTTCAGGAATGAAAAAATAATTGTACTCTTTTTTTTAAACCTAAGAGAACAAGATGCTAACCAGCAACCACAGAAAGCCCCAAAGTGTTTCTTGGACAATAAGCCATCTCTGACAGAACAGTCTATACTTGAAGTACTTGCAACCTATGATTAAATGATTAACTGAAAGGACTGTATAGCAAGGAAGAACTTTCAAAAAAAAAAGAAGAAGAAGAAGAAGTCTTGACTAAGATTATTGTAGACTGCTATGCAATTTCCTTTTGGTCATAAAAAAGGTATACTCATACTTGGAGGTACTTGGATTTCATTAGAAGTCATCATGGCTATCTATGAAACACAGTCCTTCTTCCAGGGCTTACCAATTGGAAGGCCTCATCCAGGCTTTGTTACCCAGCACACACTATGTTTTAAATAAGATTTACATTTCTTAAAAAGTCTGGATTTTTACTTCTGCTGAAAAATCTGAATATTTGCTTTTGTGCAATCCATAGGCCTGTGTTTCTATATTGCAGACTTATCTGGAGATGAGCAGTAGCATCTTTATTTTGTCACATTCTCTGTCAGTTGGCCTGGGGACAACTTCACTCATTTACATTGGCTTTCTAGGCCCTGTACACTTTTAGGTCTGAGTCCTTTGTGTCACTGCCAGACCCAACATACTTTTTCATTCCTTTTGACCAAGGCAAATACCACCCAGGGTCAAAGCATTGCAATACTTGAGAAAGCAACTCCAACTTTGGAGTGTATAGGCTCTGATATTGCCATGCAGAGGCTGTGAGCCTGCCTACTATCCAACCCCAATTCCTGGCCTGCGTCTTACGTGCAATGTCTTCTACTATTCTGACTCTCTTGGGATCTCTCAACTTACTCTAGACTTGCGATTAGGTTTACATCACATTGCTTTTAGAATCATGGAGTCAAAAGAACTGAACCTAAGGGGAAACGGAGGTTTAGAAAGCTCGAGGACTTTGCTGACATTACTGAGTTCTGAGTGGACCAGTCACTTAATTAGGTAACAAGCTTTATATCTCATTAATCAGTTCCTCCTGATTATTTTTGAGTGGTTTAATAGTTTTAATAGTAAAAACGTATACTTTCATTTATCTGTCAAATGGTTTAGCCTATAGCTATTAACACAGTACCTTGCTACCCAATGTGTGGGCCAAGGTCTAGCCGCAGTGGTGTCATCTGGGAGATTACTAGAAATACAGGCTCTCTGGTCCCACTCCATAACTCTTCAATTGGAATCTGTATTTAACAATAGCGCTAGGCAATTTATATAATACTCATTAGAGTTTGAAAAGCATTGACATACATAGAAGACTTGAATGAATATATAACATAATATTAAATAAAGACCACAAAGCAACATAGTTAACAATTCAAATGTCTTCAGTATAGGAGTTTTGTGGAGCTTACTTCCTTGCTTCAACATAGAACAGTATGTGATTTTTCTGTTTTATTCATTGAACTTCTCCTAATATTTTATTTCAAGAAAGAGTTTTAAAGGTTAAACAAAACAAATCAAAATAAGCCCCATTGTTTTAACAGGACAAACTGAGGAGAGAAAATAGGGAAATAAGGTGGTATTAACCAGACAAAGCTCTGTAGAGTAGGTTGGTAAATTTGAATGGCCTTTGAGGGTATTGAGAGACATAATCTGACTATGAGGTCTAATAGGAATTATACCTCAAATCCTAAGCACTTGCATTGTTGAGGTCGTCAAAAGACAAAATTACAAAAAATTTAGTTATAGATCAAATACCTTTCATTCATGATTCATGAATCAGGGCAGGCTCCATTCTACAGAATAGAATGAGAGCTCCGCTGGGCAACGGCAGAACAGTGGGCTTCGTAAGGCAAGAACTAGGAAACAGAACAATGGGGGAAAAGCTAGTTGGTTAACATCAGGTTACTCTTTTTTAAGGATTAAAGCAGAGGAGACTTTCTTATTATGCTGACTCAGCTAGAATGGAATCTATTTGCTTTGGGGATCTATCTACTTTTTTAAGTTTCATTTTGATTATGTGGCATTTAGCATGAGTGACTCCATTTCTGTTTGGTCTGGTCTGTTGGAGTGTAGTGCAAAGTAGCTCAGGTGAAAACAATGGCCTTCCATAATGTTGACTTAACAGGCTGTTGTTACATTGTTATATCTTTTCTGGAATGTCTGGGATCCTCTCTTCCTTCTTCCCTTCTTTAGCTCCCTCCCTATTTCCTCATGCTTTTCCTCCCTCTAGCCTTATTCCTCAGAGTTGTCCTGCCATGCCTTTCTAAGCTGGGCTCTATAAATCCCACACGCCTGACGGATGAGCCAATTCTGTTAGCTCAAGATTACCTCGACTTCCAGCAAAGGAAAGCATGTGTACCCGAGGGTTAGAGATGGGAAACATCCCCGAGATGACAATATTTGAGTAAATGACACCTTGTACAGAAGAAGGCCTGGGGCTAGGGTGCATTCTCTTACCCCATTCCCTGCTACCCACACACATGCACTTCAGGTTAAAAAGGTTGCTTATGCTCTCTGATACAATTTGAGAGAAAATTGAACTGACTGGAAGATTAATTAGGGCCACATTCAGTCATGAGGTTAGGCATGGAAGGAATAGGACATTGATATTAATAGATTGATTATTATCTACTCTAAGGAATTCTGGAACACAGGGCCACAGTATTGCCATCCTGGGTAGATCAAATTGACTAGACCAGGGTTTCCAAAGGTGCATCTCTTTGTTTGCGTGTGATGTTGACAGAGCATAGCATTGTATACTGCATTCCAATTTTTTTCTTATCATCTATACGAGGCTTATTGAAAAAATATTACATTTCCTTTTTTTCAAATTACAAGAAAGAAATACAAAGTTCTAGATAAGATATTAACTACTGAATTTGCATAAAATATTCAAATGCAGATTTATAAATATTTTAATAAGCTTCATTCCATAAATACAATGTTTTATAATAGGTATTTATGCTTGAAATAGCTAAAAGTAATTTTTGAATATGACAATTTAATGATGATTTCTTTTAATTTGTTATCATCTCAAGTAGATGGCGTTAGATATAAGGAGTGTATGTGTTACTTTTTTCTCCATTTAAATAAAACTCTTTTCCTGCTAGCAACCAGAATTTAGTTTCTATAAATTGTATGTCAAAGGAGTTGTAGTTCTCCAAATCTAATGACTCTGATTTGTTTTTTTTTCCACATGAAAGTATACCATTGAAGATATTTATGATAATGCGTGCGTGAGTTTCTTATCAATTTGTATACAAGTTTTTAAAAATAATGATATGCTTTTCTTCAAGTACAGTCAGATATTGTTCTACTAATGTTAATGATTTTCTTTCGAGATTCAAATAAAATGGTGGTTAAATATCACTAATGAACCATTTCAACCTCCCTTTTAAAAAATTGAGTTGTTCTAAATCCATAAAATTTGACATTAAATATCAATATAATTTTACATGCTGCAAATTATATTTTGCATAATTTATGTTCATTCCAATGCTCAAAAATGTGAGAAATCAATTTTTGAAACCAAAATTGAAAAATGCTTTGAATCTAATGGTCATGATGTGCTCTTATAATTAGTTTCTTGAACTCCAGCTAATATTGTTGCAAAAAAATCCCACAGAAAAGTTTTGTTTTCTATTTTGCCCTTGCACACACATTTACAATTTAAATATTTTTCTGTGGTGACTAGATGTGTTTTGACTGGGTACTGGTGCAGTTTGAGACAATTTGTTTAATAACTTTCTATGCAAATAAGTCATAAAATTTGAAGAAGAAAGTATCAGGGCACACAAATAGACATTTGAGAGAAACCTCATGTTGCATTATTATTCATATCAGCTTCTTCTGTGGTGGATCCTTTGTTTTCCTTGTAAATCTGGTGCCTTCAGCTTTAATCAAAAAACATTCCAATTGTGGGAAAATAAATCCAAGTAAAAATTAAATCTATTTTTAAGTATAAAGTTTTCAACAGAAATGATGATCTTTACAACTTTAGGAAATTGATTTTCTGGTTATTGGACTATTAAGTTTCATTTAATTTAATAATTAAAAATTCTAAAACTTCATAAAATGTGATTTTAAATTTTAAAGAGCTGCAGTAATAAATCAATTTAAACAAATTAAGTTCAATTATTTGCAGAAACAAACAATAATTATTATGAAATCCCTCAAATGGATTTTGGCTAATTTTAAACATCAGAAGCTAATAAAATATAAATAAATCCAGAAGTTTTAATCTAGAATATTAACATCAGTTATCTTTTAAATATCAATATTTCATGAGAATAATAATAAATAACAGCAGCAATCATAGACAACTTCTAGATTTAGTTGAGAAATCACGAAGACTGAACATTAAAGAGACAGAGCAGGAAATGATTTGCATACACTAGCAAACAGAAGAGCTTTATTCTTGATAAATAAATCACCAACCGGTTGTCGTGATTTAACAGGAAGGTGCTATGTTTTATTCTCACAAAGTCTTCATCTGCCAAATTCAGAAAGGTACATGAAAATAGTGTTCAAATAGTATTTACATTATTCAAATTTTGGAATAATTGCAAAAATAGCTTTAAATTTTTATCACCCCATAAATATTACAGCCATAAGTATGTTACGGCTGACCTGTGTCTCATTTGTCACACCCTGACTGAGCATCTCTGTCCTAGTGGTGTAGTGACCGGGCAGGGGTGGAGGACTGCCTAGATTTTAGGCTGGGCTCCACCACTTACTTGTTACGTGATCTTGAATAAGTTACTTACTCTATGGCTTAGTCTCTTCATCTGTAAAATGGTGATAATAACAATGCCTACTGTGTTTTAGGCTGACATGAGGATTGAGTTAGGACATGTATTCACTCCTAAACAATGTCTCACATAGTGTAAGTGCTCAGCTGCTGCTACTCATTTTTATTACTACTACTATTAATAGTAATAGTAATATATGAAGAGGGAGCCCATAGTCAAATGGTAAATTGTGAATTAGGGCAAAATTAAGCAGCTTTCTTAATTATACAATTTTTATAGTGCTCAATATACTTCTAACATGCATTGTGAATCTCTAAGTGGTGGCAGAGTTACAGTGTATATAGTGGGGTTTTTTTATTATTTATTTATTTATTTTTTATTTCAGCATATTATGGGGGTACAAATATTACGGTTATATATATTCCCCGCGCCCCCCTCCCCCCTCGAGGCAGAGCCTCAAGCAAAACCACACCCCATACGTTGCACATCTTACTCATTATGTTTGTATATGCCCATCCCCTCCTCCCCCCTCCCACCCGCCCATGCATTCAATGTTTTGTGTGGACATAGGTTTTCAATTTTCTTGAATATGTACCTACAAGCAGAATTTCTGGGTCATATAACTCTGTGTAACTTTTGAGAAACTACCCAGTTGTTTTCTAAAGAGGCTTCGCAATTGTACATTCCCACCATTTTCTGAGAGTTCTAATTTCTCTGCATCCTTTCCAGTCATTATTGTCTTTTATTTTAGCCATTTTCATGGGTGTGGATTCGCTATCATTATGGTTTTGATTTGCATTTCCTTAATGACTGTTGATTTTGAACATCTTTGAACGTGCTTCTTAGCCCTTGTATACCTTGTTTGGAAAAATGTCTATTCGAATCCTTTGCACAGTTTACAATTGTTTGTTGTTTTTTTTCAGTTTCAAAATTTATTCATATGTTCTAAATATGAGATGTTATAAGATATAATTTGCAAATATTTTCAAGTGTGTGGGTTGTCTTTTCATTTTCTTGATGGTGTCCTTTAAAGTATAAAAGTTTTAAATGTTTTGTTTTTTTTTTTGAGTCAGAGTCTCACTCTGTTGCTCAGGCTCGAGTGCTGTGGCGTCAACCTAGCTCACAGCAACCTCAAACTCCTGGGCTCAAGCGATCCTAGTGCCTCAGCCTCCCGAGTAGCTGGGACTATAGGCATGCGCCAACATGCGTGGCTAATTTTTTGTTTTTTAAATAGAGATGGGGTCTTGCCCTTGCTCAGGCTGGTCTCGAACTTCTGAGCTCAAACGATCTGCCCACCTTGGCCTCCCAGAGTGCTAGGATTACAGGCGTGAGCCACTGCACCTGGCCAGTAAATTCTTTTTGATTTTCTACATACAGGTTCTTGTTTGTCTGGTCATTTTTCTGTAAATTGTTTTTGTTGATTCTTTTTTTGATAATCCATGAAAGACTTTGAAATTTAGAGCTTAGGTTGATGGAATATTCTATGTCCTGTCAGGTAGATAATATGGCTTATTTAATTTTTCTTATGGTTCTTTGTATAGAGAAGTAATCATAGTTGGGAGAAGGGTGAGAATTCAAGTTGTGCTGTATTTAAGCTTCATCAGAATTGGTACTGTCTTAGATGCTGAATATAATTATTATTTATAACCTTACTTTTCTACTTGTATAACTTTTATTTTGGCTATTATTTTTATCTTGATTATATTTTTAAGGTACTAGAGACCCCAGACTTAATTTATAGAAGATCTTTAGGCAAAGGGAATAGAATATGCCAGGACAAAGCTGTGAAAGTAAGTTGTATACTGTGGAAATGACCTGACTTTCATATGTAGTATGGAAAAGTCTGAGTTACCACTAATAAAGTATGTGGGTAGGTCTTGATGGTCATTGAGTATTAGATTCAATGTCTATCAGGTGTTTGACATGAGCAACTACAGTCTTCAAACGAATGCTGGTTGTATAGGGGAAAAGAATTGTACTAGAAGCTAAATCTGGGTGGTTCTCTAGTTTGTAAAGGAGCTAATAGGTTGTGTGGCTAGTTGGGAAATTATTTAACTCTTAGTTTCTGTTTCCACCTCTGTCAAATCGAGAAGGTATGGCTGCATGATGGGTAATGTCCTAATCAGACCAGAAATTCAGCATTCCTTCTCTTTAGTCTCATAATTGCATATAAATTGACTTGAAGTCTCTAAACAGTGGTTTTGCAATGTGGTTTCCTTTGGGATAATTTGGAGGCCTTTTAATTATATTCATATACTAATATTTGGGTTTGGCTTTCTTGAGTTTCTGATTTTTAATTTGTTGGGATAGGATCTCATTATAGAGTTGTAAAATTAAAAAAAAATCTCTTAAATGTTTGTAGTTTGCAAACTAGTTGAGGACCACTGCTTTAGTTACATAAAAGGTTAAGGGCAGCTTAATGTCATGTAATATTTTCAGGCTCCCATTATTTTAAGAATGATGAAATATTAAATAGAATGGCCATGGACCTAGCAAGAGTGAGATAATATGTTATAGCATTTTGTGGTTTATGTTAAATCATTTAGTCTGAAGAGCATCCTGTAAAACTAGGAAGGTGCTAATTATTCCCAGTTAGCAAATGAAGAAATTGAATTTCCAAGAGATTAAGTGACTTGCTCAAGGTTACTTTGCTAATAATAGGAGGAGTCTGGGACTAGAGGCACATCTGATGCCATTCCTGTTAACCTATCTGTTAGGATTATGTAGGGTAGATAATCTTAAAGATTTTTAGTCCCTTCTATTATGTGTTTACTTGTCTTTGAAATGGGACAATTATGTATTTAGAAAGATGAATAAAGGTTAATAGTCCAAAGTTGTAAGTTTATACTATTTGAACTAATAACAGCTTTTAAAAATTTCCCAATATATATTTTCAATTATGGATATCGGGCCACCAGTTGTGGTAGAAAACCGATTGGGTGGGGACAGGGTGAAACTAATTGTGTAAGAGGGTATTAATAGTTACTTGAGTTGCCACATAATGTTAGGCATTCACTTGGCTTGTGCTCCTTCGAGGTAATTTCTGGGTAGAAAGCAGACAACCTGTTCATTAATTTTCCCCCTTGTGTTAATGGTGATAGATTTTGTTTATGTATCCTTCCCAACTCATGACAATGGTGATAGATTTATTTTGTTACGTATCCCTTCCAACTCGTCCCACCTCCATTTTTGAAAATCACGTTGGAAAATATAACCCATGGGTGCTATAGCACTTAGTTTTGCTATAACATTGTTATGCTGTACTTTTGCTTGTGTAATATATATGAGTAGAACAGACTATTCTTTGGAGCAATCACTTTGGGTGCCTTTGGTCTCTGTGGCTGTGGTTCCCATTAGTCCTTTGTATTCATGGCTTTTCATGTCTCAATATTCCCGATAACTAGCCAATGAATCATCCATTAGCTGGGCCTTGGGAGTGGTGCTTTGTGGTGGAGTGACTGTGAGGCCTTACTTCTCTCCTTCCTCTCCCTTTCCGAATCTCAGAGAGATGTGGTGAAGCCCTGCATGCAACTCTGCATTAACTTCACTACCTTTCATCTTACGGCTTTTGTGGAAACGTGAGACAGAATTCCTATGGTGTTCTTGCCTGTCTTAGGAAAGATAGCTCTGAGAAGTGTAAGAAAGGTCGCCCTGAGAAAGTCTGTTTCCTTAAGTAACCAATGTTTTTAGAGTAAGTATTGAACATTGTCTATTCCTATTGGTTCACTGTGCTTTCTCTCCCTTTAGCCCCCCAGGTTCGCCTAATAGTCTTGGCTACTTCCCTACAGCTGCTAATCTTAGCGGTGTCCCTCCACAGCCTGGCACGGTGGTCAGAATGCAGGGCCTGGCCTACAATACTGGAGTTAAGGAAATTCTTAACTTCTTCCAAGGTTACCAGGTCAGTAGCTTGAAGAAGAAAATTTGTCAGTGCCCTTATTAAGTTGATTTGCCTAAAGATTGCAGCCAGGAAAGAGAGAGATTCTATGAAACTCATGTGTGTACATGTACTAATGGATTTGCTTATTGAAGCAAATAGATCCAGGGTCAATGACCCGGGGGACCGACTAGGTTAGGACTCATCCTCTTGACAAGGTTAGGACTTTTCCATGTTGTCTTAATGTTGGTGTTTTTTTTTTGAAAACTGAACAACTTTGGGAAAGTTCTTTAGGGCACACAGCAATATAGATGTTTTCATCTAGAATAGGATTGGCTATGAAGGGGTTTTTCTCAATGGTAGGTGTCAAATCCTTAGCTAAAAAAAAGTATTTAAACATGGAGTTTAAAGGTGAATATTTAAAAAGTAGTTAGGGCTCTTTGCCTAACTTGGACAAAAACATTTGTCCAATGCATGGGAGACTCAGTGAGTCTTCAGATGGGAAAAGCTTAAAATGAGCTCTTGAGTATTTGATGAGCCTTTTATAAAATGATCTGCTATTAATTCTAGTGAAGCTGACATTTGCTCTTGACATTTTTTTTTTCCTATCACTGTCTGGTCTATCAGTTGTTTTCAGACAAGCTAAAGAATGAGATGATTTTTAGTAAGAGATCTTTAACTATTAACCAAATCTCCTCCTTGCCATCTTATCTGAACAAATACCTTTCCTTCCTCAAGTCACATAAGTACCTAAAACTTGAGTTCCCTCTTTCCTGCCATATCTAAAAATAAGTATCTTGTAGTCTTTTGATTGAGCTAATAGCAAAAATTATCTCTTTCCTCCTGGAGCTGAACTTTGCTTGAGTCTTCAGATATAAAAAGATGTTATAGGTATAGTTGCCTAATCCTAAAATAGCCCTTGAGTGTTTGCCATACAGCATTGTAAGGGTTGTGTCTGCAGATGCTGTTTTACTACTAGAATGGGTTTATGAGTTTGGTATCCATATGTCATCTTATGGATGTTATCTCAGCTAAAGTTATCTCAGGGGTGATGCTACGGGCCCCATAGCTACTATATCCCATAATTATCTCAAGGACTTTTAACACAAAAATGGTATTTTCTGAAAAATGAAGAAAATCTATGAGAGTAAAAAGCTGAATGAAGATAGACAAAAGATGTCCTTTTATTATTGCCTGGCATAGCACATTCTTACCAGAAGTGAGATTTTATTATTTTTTTTAAGAGGTCAGTAGATACTTTACTCTTCCCTAAATAATTATGCTGCTTTTGGAAGACCTTGAAAAGGATAAAAAAAAGTTACTTTCCAAATTTGGTGTCTGATTCACTAGATTATGAAGGAATAGAAAATTGTACTGAAAGTTTACTAAAAAGGTTGCTTAATCTCATGGAGAAAACATTTTGACTATTGTATTTCATTTTCTCCATTGTTTTTCAACTATAGAAATTTTGAGGAAAGGTTCAGCCTTTAGTGGTCAGCTAAATTAACTGCTTTTTTGACTAATCAACTTTTACATGTACACTTAATAGAATTAAGAGGTCTTACACATAAATTAGTAACGAGATTAAGCAAAATTGCTCTTATTATGGAAAGTGTCATGGCTGACATTTGTGCGTGTTTATTTTACCACAAACATTAATAGTTGTGATTGTGTCTAGATTTGTGACTAAACGAGTGACATGCTTTAAAATTGAGATAAAACAATTTCAGTCTGTTGCAGTTTTTCTTTTTAGTAGCTTCTAGAATCATTCCAGATGCAAATTATTTCGTCTTGAGGCATTTCGTCTATTTCTGAAGTACTTGGAATTTATGAACTGGATTAATGAAGGAGAATTACCCAGAAACCTCAATTATATAATTCACTATATCAAATTATTCTATTATCTGCCTTCAGTAATCCGAGCTATGAGACAGTTACAATGCATGCATTCAAAAATCTTTATACCTAACCTAATTTTGTTATCATTCTGACATAAAAGCTCATATTTTCTACCATCTTTAAAAAAAATCCATGCCTTCTTATTTGTGGTTTCCTGTTCTCAGTTATTCAGGGAACAGCCATTCATTATGGGGTTCCAGATTCCTTAGATTTGGCTTTGTCACAAGATAAAATCAATGGGTGACATTTATTTTTTTATTTTTAATTTTTTGGGGACAGAGTCTCATTCTGTTGCCCGGGCTAGAGTGCCATGGAGTCAGCCTAGCTCACAGCAACCTCAGACTCCTGGGCTCAAGCAATCCTTCTCCCTCAGACTCCCAGGTAGCTGAGACTACAGGCATGTGCCACCATGCCTGGCTAATTTTTTTTCTATATATTTTTAGTTGTCCAATTAATTTCTTTCTATTTTTAGTAGAGACGGAGTCTCGCTCTTGCTCAGGCTGATTTCGAACTCCTGACCTTGAGCAATCCGCCTGCTTTGGCCTACCAGAGTGCTACGAATGGGTGACATTTAACAACAAAAAAAAGCCTGTGTTCACATAAGTGTAGTCTGTGTTTATCTTTACCTATAGTATATTTATTGCTGTCAACAAATATATATTTAATGGGAATTTTTAATTTTATTTCTGGTTATGATTACTTTTATGTAATTATATAACAACTATATTTATGTAACTAAGCAAATATCCAGGCAATAATTGGTTGAATAAATGAAACTTTTCTTTTTTTCCGTTTTGAAGCTGAAATTTTTTTTTATTTTTTTGAGACAGAGTCTTACTTTTTTGCCCACGCTAGAGTGCTGTGGCATCAGCCTAGCTCACAGCAACCTCAAACTCCTGGGCTCAAGCCATCCTTCTGCCTCAGCCTCCTGAGTAGGTGGGACTACGGGCATGCGCCACCATGCCCGGCTAATTTTTTCTATATATATATTTTTTTTTTTTGAGACAGAATCTCATTCTGTTGCCCGGGCTAGAGTGCTGTGGCATCAGACTAGCTCACAGGAACCTCCAACTCCTGGGCTCAAGCGATCCTCCTGCCTCAGCCTCCCGAGTAGCTGGGATTGCAGGCATGCACCACCATGCCCAGCTAATTTTTTCTATATATTTTTAGTTGGCCAATTAATTTCTTTCTATTTTTAGTAGAGACTGGGTCTTGCTCTTGCTCAGGCTGGTCTCAAACTCCTGAGCTCAAACGATCCACCCACCTCGGCCTCCTAGAGTACTAGGATTACAGGCATGAGCCACCACACCCGGCCAAATTTTTTCCATATATTTTTAGTTGTCCAATTAATTTCTTTCTATTTTTAGTAGAGACTGGTTCTCACTCATGCTCAGGCTAGTTTTGAACTCCTGATCTGAGCGATCCGCCCGCCTTAGCCTCTCAGAGTGCTAGATATACAGGCATGAGCCTCCACGCCCAGCCGAAAAAATTTCTTGATGGTCTCTGATTCTATATTATTTTAAAAAATACATATATATTTATCTTGATATAAAATGGTATGCCATTTTATAAATATATCTTCTCTAAGTACAATTTTTAGGTGTATTTTCCCCCAATCTTTAGCAATGTTCATTCCATAAAACTACTCCAGCTTTGTGTTTTCCATTTTTCATTTAGGGTTTGGGGGTAAAGCCAGAAAGAGCAAGGATTTACCAAAAGGGAGAGATTCTGATGGCTAAAGCAAGATACAGGGCATGGGTTTTGCTTTCAAATCTATAGTCTTGTTAAATTAAGGTACCTGAGTTAGGTCCATTTTGATAATTAGATTAATAGAATAAGAATAAAATTTATGAAGATAAACTACCATGAAAATATTCCGTAATGAGGACATCATTCTAATCAATAAAATAAACATCAACTTATATTTCAGTTGATGGGCCTCCTACACTGAAATGGACCCTCAGGTATTCTTATACAATTCCTTTTACTGTTTCATTTGCTCTTTGTGTTACCCTTTACTGTCAGTGGCTTTGCATTTTCAGTAAATGCTAGTTTTTGTTTCTTCTCAAAGTATCAACTTTAATCATGGTTTCTTTGGATTTCTCTCTATGATTTTCACTTGCTGCCCTACTGAGAGAATTGGATATTACAAATACATCTAATACTATTTAAAATTCACTGGGTTGGTTAGAAATACTGGATATTGGACTTGTACATTGGCTTGCAAATGGTGCTCAAATATTTGATATCTAATCTTAACCTGTGGTATGATGGAAACTGTACTATTAGCAAGATCTTAATGTTTGGTCTCCTTGGTTCTTGTGGTATGGTGGTGTTCTCTTTTTTTAATCCATATGTTCACTCTAACTTCCTTCCTAAAAGAGATTTTATGGTGTTTAAACATGCTGAGTAAGAAGTGAAAATTGGGCTAAGCACATATGTATGCGGTTTGTTTCAGCATTTACTTGTTTCTTACAGTCTAAATGTCCTATTCTATTGTTGGTAGATCTATTTTGTTGAAATATTAACTATCCATAGTGACAGTTTGTCCATCTTTTGATCCTGTTTGTTTTAACTTGCATTTTAGTATGCAACCGAGGATGGACTTGTACACACAAATGACCAGGCCAGGAGTCTACCCAAAGAATGGGTTTGTATTTAAGGGCCCCAGCAGTTAGACCATCCTCAGAAAAGAAGGTAAGGCTCTACTGATGTAAGTTAAATTATAAAGGGCCCAACAAATAGGTCAAGAATCTGAAGGTGTTTAGAAATCAGGTGAGAGAGTCCCTTTTTTCTTCACTGTGATGGAAGAATGTTAGAAATCCTGGAAGGAATGGAGACTGGAATTAAGTTTGTCATCTTAGGAGATAGTATCTAAGCAATGTATATGGATGAGAGTTGTATGTGATTTCGGGGCAGGGGAAAACTTTTCCATCATTTCCAATTCATTTACTATATCTTATGTGGAGTACAGGTTGGGTATTCTTTTTTTTTTTAATTGAGGTAAAAGTCACCTAAGATAAAATTTACTATTTTATAGTATACTACTCAGTGGTTTACTATGTTTACAACATTGTGCAACTACTACCTCTATCTAAAACATTTTTGTCATTCCTCCTTTTCTCTCCCAGTGGCTCCTGACAACTAATCTGCTTATCTGTATGTTCACATATTCTGGATATTTCATATAAATGGAATCATATAATGTGTGACTTTTTTGTGTTTGGCTTCTTTTACTTCGTATGTGTTTTAAGGTGCATCCTTGTTGTAGGATGTATCAGGACTTCATTCCTGTTTATAGCTGGATCATATTGTGTTATATGGATATATCACGTTTTATTTATCCATTGATGGACATTTGGGTTGGTTCTGCTTTCGGGTTATTGTGAATAGTACTGATGTGAGTATTCATGTACAATTATTGGAGTGTCTGTTTTCAGTTCTGTTAGGTATATATATCTAGGAGTAGAATCACTGGATTATATCATAATTCTCTTGGGTCGAGTATACTTTTTCCAGTTTCGTTTTTTAAAACAAAAATGTGGTAAAGTACACAGTTTACCATCTTAACAATTTAAATGTACAGTTCAGGGACATTAAGTGTACATTCACAATGTTGAGCAAACATCACCACCATCCAGCTCCAGAACTTTTTCATTTTCTCACATCAAAACTATATTAAATAACTCCCCATTCCCTCTTTCTTCCAGCCCCTGGCAGCCACCACTCTACTTTCTGGCTCTGTGAATTTGATCCTAGGTAATCCCTCACAAATGGAATGATTCTGTGACTGGCTTATTTCACTTAGCATGATGTTTTTAAGTTCACTTGAGTATACTTTTAAATGTGCTCTATTCCAAAATGCTTGTAAGGTTTTTTTTGCATGTCATCTTCCTTTTCTAAAACTAAATCTAGAGGGAAGGAATTTTTTTTTTTTTTTTTTTGAGACAGAGTCTCACTCTATTGCCCTGGCTAGAGTGCCGTGGCGTTAGCCTGGCTCACAGCAACCTCAAACTCAAGTCATCCTCCTGCCTCAGCCTCCGGAGTAGCTGGGACTACAGTCATGCACCACCATGCCTGGCTAATTTTTTCTATATACATTTTAGTTGTCCAGCTAATTTCTTTCTATTTTTTAGTAGAGATGGGGGTCTCGCTCTTGCTCAGGCTGGTCTCGAACTCCTGACCCTTGAGCCATCCTCCCACCTCAACCTCCCAGAGTGCTAGGATTACAGGTGTGAGCTACCGGGACTGGCCAGGAAGTTTCCTTAGAAATAGTTTTTTGGATTTTTGTTTTGGTTTATTCCTGTGGCCCCCTGCTCCTCCCAATTAATCCACAACTGTTTCTTAAAAGATAGATTCTGTGCTAGGCTCCCCAAGAGATGAAGTTGTAGGAACATATTCAGGAATTGGTGTGGCTTGCTTTATTATTTTTGACTGTTGGTTTGCTGACATGTTGTTTTCCTGACATGTTGTTTTCCTATTTTGTTGGTTTCATGGCTGAGGACCCTGTGGGCTTTAATTGTATGGATTCTAAATTGGAAATGGGGGTTGCTAATGCTCTGTCATCCTTGAGAAATAAGAATTCTCATCGTAGTCCCTCACTCTTAAGTGCGGAAACCCCAGTTCTGGGTTGAAAGTGATGGTTTTTCAGATCTGCTATTTTCAAAGAGGTTTCAGGATGTCTTGGTCCTGCCAAGGAACATCAGATACTTTGCAGT
>CAUYPO010018537.1:0-41753 GCA_963574435.1 Cheirogaleus major
CAGCAACCTCAAACTCCTGGGCTCAAGCAATCCTCCTGCCTCAGCCTCCCAAGTAGCTGGGACTACAGGCATGCGCCACCATGCCCGGCTAATTTTTTCCATATATTTTTTAGTTGGCCAATTGATTTCTTTCTATTTTTAGTAGAGACAGGGTCTCGGTCTTGCTCAGGCTAGTTTCCAACATCCTGACCTTGAGGGATCCACCTGCCTCAGCCTCCCAGAGTGCTAGGATTACAGGTGTGAGCCACCGCGCCCAGCCTTAAGATGTTTTTGAGAAATGGACATCAGTGTTGTTCACTTTCCATGTGACCACAAATCCATGGGTAAAACTTGACATATTTTATTGTGTATCTATATTTATTGCATTTCTAATTTAGCTAAATTAAATCTAATTAATTAAATTAAATGCTAAGCTGCTGGGCTGAGTTACCAGGATGGTGGGAGGTGGGGGGGTAATATTGCTTTTGATAGCTATTTAATACCCAATTATTGAAAACCGGTCCTAGTTGTAGGCGATGTATGGCCAGTAAGCTTACTTGGAAGAAAGTGGGTGGAAATTGAAAACGTAAGAAAGAACTCAGAAAGGCGAATGAACAGGGTGTCTATTTAGATCCCTGCAACTCAGTTATTCCATAATATAAGTTGAGAGGGATGGATTTTGGCTCTATCAACATGCCACCCCATCAGTCATTTGGACATATCCTCCGAATCTGAGCAATGTCAGCAACGTCCCCATTCTTGGTCCCAAAGATTCTGTGTTACAGCTGGCTGCACAGAACACTCTGAAAGTTGTGATCATGTCTACCTACACCTTTTCAGATTTTCCTTTCATTGAGATGTTATCATTTTAAATTTAGAAAACATGTTACCATGGGAGGAATCTCTATTGTATGCTCTGTGGTAATGATGTAAGCACAGTCACTTTCTTGTGTATCACTTGGTGGAAAGGGCACGGGAAGATCTCCAGGTACAGGACAGAGTTTTCCCAAAGTCCAGACTAGCCACTGAGCTTTAGTCTTGAACCTGGATGGGTTCTTCCTGGCCTAAAGTTCAAGCCGCCCCTGTCCTTGTAATTACCATATATTTTCTGCTCGAGCATTAGTGATAATAGATATTTTCTGTTTGTATATGCCAGGGCTGAGACAGAGAATTTGCATGTTGAACAAATCCCCAAGTGACGCTGATGTTGCTACACTGGGGCACACCCTTTGGGAACTACTGTATTGAAGTTTAGCCTGTGGACACCACCCACCCAGGTGCTTCGAATGTCCTGAAGGTGTTCTAGAGATCACTCACAAAATACTTCCATTTGATTTGACATGATATAATATCCTCTCTTCACACTTCAGAAGTATGGCACTACAGGTATGTTGAGGGCTAGTGAGTAATCATGTACACCTACGTGTGGCATCAGGTATAAAATCACTTCAGGCCTGGGGTCATTTTAAGTAAGAGTTTATCTCCTAAAACTTAGGCTAAAATTTTATAATCAAGAATGGATCAAGTCTGCTTTTAAAGTGTCTACAGCTCCTGTACTCTAGTCCTTCGCAGTTTACGTATGTAGACTAAGCATAGGATCTGATGGGTCCTAAGTACTCGAATATTTCCTGAATGACAGAGTGAATAAAGATATTAATGAATCCTCCAGTTAGGCCACAGCAGCCTCCCAAGAAAATAAGTCAAGGGAAGGGGTAAATACACACTGATGGTACCTGAATTCTTTCTAGAGCCCGAGCTTCTCCAGGTGCCTAAGAGAGATTACTAACACTAACACTTCACCGGGTCACAAAACAGTGTGTCAAACTTAGAGGAACAGTCAGATCTTTGGTGTCAAAGGGAGGAATATTTAAAGTAAAAGTTTGATCAGAGCATTATAATGGAAAACCAAGGCAAGGGGATCAGCTAAGAAGTTAGTTCAAATGAATACAGAAAGGTGTTACAAAGGAGGATGAGGCATGAAGCAGATAGCATAATGCACTTGAAAATACACTATTTTCCAAAGACATTTTTAAAAAGAGAGTTTACTGGTCGGATTGAGACCTGCTGGCCCTTGGAGGCCTTCACCTTGCTACCACTCACAGGCATGCACCACCACACCTGGCTCATTTTTGTAGCTATGGGGTCTCACTCTTGCTCAGCCCGGTCTTGAACTCCTGAGCTCAAGGGATCCTCCTGCCTCAGCCTCCCAAAGTGCTAGGATCATAGGCGTGAGCCACTTCACTAGCCTGAATTTGCATCTTGATGTTGTACTTTTATTTCTTTTTAAAATTTCAGTTATCTAAATGTCATAATGTATTTCACATATATTAGTTGAGTCCTATATGAATATCTATGCTTTTCAAATAAGCTTTTCTTTTCAGACTGAGATTTACAAATCTCTGAAGGTATGCCAGAGGGTTGAAGGTAGGAGTTTACAAGAAGATGCAATGGAACAATTAATAGCTGGAAGATTTGTAGAAGGAAAAACTCATGTTAAACATTGTTTTACATTTTAAAAAGTAAAAGTCTATTATGAAATAGAATGCAAAATTTAGCTCCAAAATTTTAGATAAAAAGATTAAAGAAACCTAATGCTTTCCACAAGTACATTCCAACTATCTCCACTTCTACACACTCCAGGAAGGTGTTCATCCACTTCCTTTGCTACCAGAGGTAATTTAAAGATCTCTAATTAGGATCATACAAATCCAAGACGTTGATGTTTTTATTGAATACAGATTTTCTAGCCTCCTTTTTATCTTCTGCCAGCAGGGGGCATTGACGGAGATTAGAAAACATTTATCATCCTGCTACCTTAAAATGACAAGTATCCAGACTCCCCCTATTGACCAAGTTTTGTTGATATGAGGGATAGGACTCCACAGACAGGACTTGAGCTCTGAAAAGTTTTACTAAAGAAATTGCAAGAGCCTCATGAGCACATTTCAGAATTATGCTATTACTAGCTGGAGAGTGGTAGCTGAAATAAATTAGAGTGATCCTAAGGGATCACTAAAATTTAGTTCCTAGAGTGCCCAAAAGGAAGACTCAGTCTCATCCTATTGATCTTGAAGGAAGATATAGAAATATTCTACTACAGCTGTTCCCCCAACCCACAGGCCTGCAGGTCATCAAACTCTGTACTTTGTCTCCTTGTCAATCCAATGGTGTTCATTTCCACCATGGCTACTAAATCTTTCTTAAAGGAATTAAACTCCCAACCATGTGGGATTATTCTGTGTCTATGGAATCTAAAACACAACCTGTACACAGGTTAGAAAAGTGCTACTAGCAACAGGGTGGGTGACAGTGACACTTCCATCCCTACCTCTCAGATTAGGTCCTATTTTGAGTTAATTATTTGGTCACCAAGAAGTGTAGCCAAAGACACAGCACATTTTATTTGTAAGATCAATTCCACATAAAAAGTACACACAGACATCTTATCATCAGAGAAATAAGAAAGAGCACCACGGCCACTTTGTTGAAAAAGAAACACTTTTTAAAAACATATGAAGCACGAGGGCCACTATCCCAGCCCTAACTTCGAGACACCCTCTCAGGAAATGGCATAGAAAAGTGCTAAAAGCTATAGTGATTGGTTTAAAAATTAAATTTTAAGGAAGCTGTTGCAACAGAATTATCAGGATTGCCGCGGAATGACCTAGAACATAGCCATGTTTGCGTACTCATGGACTAGCGGATGAGGCATATTAAGTAGAAGTGGCGGGGAGGATGACTCTACCTGCAGAGAAAAAAAGAAAGACAATGAATGGAAAGCTTGCAATGTAACCACTGACAAACTTGGCACAGAAAGCACATCCACTCACACATTGACTAACGAATTTGGAGCATCTACTATGTGCCAGGGATTAGAGGCTGTGGGAGTTGAGATACCTGGGAACTTTTACCCAAGCGGCTGAGCACTATTTACAGTGAGTGTTTTTCACATGTTCTCACTTCTAAGTGGGAGCTAACTAATGTGTGCATGTGGACGTAGAAAGTGGAATAATGGGCACTGGAGACTCGGAAGGGTGGAAGGGTGGTGAGGAATGAGAAATTACTTGATGGGTACCATGTACACTATTTGGGTGATGGCTATACGAAAAGCCCAGACTTCACCACTAGGCAATATGTTCATGTAGCAAAACTGTACTTATACCCCCTAAACCTATAAAAATAAAATAAAATTAAGTGAGTGATTTGATTATCAACTCAGATTATGTTTAAACCATACTGGAGATTCAGTTAATTTGATGCAACAACTGGGATAAAGGAAGACTTATCAGCAACACCGGAACATACACAAAAAATACACAAAAAATGGAAGTGGCATTTTTTCTAAACAGGACTCTAGTGTAATTTAAGACTCATCACATAGCTAGACACTATTTAAACAACAACAAACCCATTAGCAGAGATTTAAGCTTTCCCCCTCCTTATATCAATACAATAGTTTCTATGTGAACACTGCCACGTGTTGCCCGTTCCAAGGATCCTCACTCACCAAGGAGTCTTGGAAATGTAGAATCTGAAGCAATCCAAGCAGGCAAGTGTTGGTTATGTTCCAGGCAAAATAAGAAATGGCAGAGGGAGGATCATTCCTGAACTTTGCAAGATTGTTTTGGTGGTGCTTGGAGTGGTCTCCAAACATGATGAGCTACGATTTTAAAAAAGAAAAAAATTGCACATTACGTTAATCAAAAAATAAACCAGTCTCATTTTGGCTCAACCCATTTTTGTTCAGCCTATTTTAGCAACAGATGTACCACTACCTCTCTGCTCCTACTTGTTTTTTTTTTGGACTTAACACCCTTCCCCACCCTTTCATGTCCCACCAGTCGTGAATATATTCTAAACAGAAAATGTTAGCTCTGATAAGCTTTATCAAGTCCCAAAGCCAATCCCTCACAAGTGTAAAGTGGGAGTCCTGGATCTTTTAAAACTTGTCATTCGTAAACTATTAGAAGGCTAACTGCATTCTTCCATCCATCCTGAAGCTGTAACAAAGTTTAGGAGGTTTCCGCAAAAGCCATAGGGCCATAGTATCTATATCAAGAAACATCCAAATTGCTATTTTAAAAAAAATATCTTTCAATGCAATGCCCACTCAAGCTTATAGGATTTATATAAGCTATCAAAATGGAAAAATGGTACGTCTTCTATAGAATAAAGCACAGCGTAAGCCAAGATGTTGTTTTTCTAAAAAATATGACCTTAAAGAGTTGAAAACTGAGTAATTTGGTTACTGTCTCTACTTCTCCAGGCACCTGCTGATCTGCAGGGTGGCAGCTATGTGACAAGGCCTGCTCAAGTCCTGACTTGCCATTTCCTAGCTACACGATCATGGGTACAACCACATCTGAGCTCTATTTAACCCATTTTACCACGTCTTAGTTGGGTTCCCCAAAAGCAGAACTTGACAAGGGGATGTATGTGCAGGCGATCTATTATAGAAGTGTTCCCAGTAAGGGAAAGGGGGGAGCAGGATATGGAGGGTAAAGCCAACAAGCCAGAATGCTATTTTTAAAAAGTTTCACATGACACGAGAACCTTCAGAAATGAAGACCCAAAGAAACAGGAGAAAACTGTATTTTTATGGATAACTGTCCAGAAGTATGATGGGAGAATAAAAGGATATGATCTGATGGTAAAACTGGAGGGAACTTAAAAAAAAAAAAAAGAATGCTATCTAAGGCAGAGCTCTAGCCTCAGCAGGACCTTCCAGAGAGCTCCAAAGTTAAATCCTGCCTCCAAGTTTGTGCCTGACTCAAGCAACAGAACTGGGCTTTTATATTCCCAAATCACTCAATCATGGGAGTGGGGAGCATTTTGTAAACTTCCAGGCCCAGTTGGGGTCATTAGAAGCCGAAGCACACACAAGCAAGGGGAGGGGCACGTGGAAATGGCAAGTGGGGGTCCAGGGGGGTGTGGGCAAAGTATTTGCAAGGACCAAATGGCACAGATAAATATTTCATTGTGCAGAGGAACCACGCACACCAACATCACTCCAGGCTTCAAGTGAAGCTGAGCTTCATTTTCCAAATGTTTTATTTCACGAGTAGTTCTTAGAAGGTAAACTGTGAA
The DNA here is from genome assembly GCA_963574435.1 of Cheirogaleus major. Taxonomy (NCBI): domain Eukaryota; kingdom Metazoa; phylum Chordata; class Mammalia; order Primates; family Cheirogaleidae; genus Cheirogaleus; species Cheirogaleus major. The sequence goes on from CAUYPO010018537.1 coordinate 6,067, forward strand.
TCAGCTGGTTTCTGATATTCCTTATACTGAATACAATACACTTCGAAGGGATTTTGCCAGTGACTCCTTTGTGCATTGTGTTACAGTGGAGGGCAGATAAAAAATCATTCCATGTGAGACACACTCATGGGACAAAAAGACCTTTTTTTGAAGTATGCCATGACACACAGGAATTTGTAAAGAAATTGGAACAAGAAATAGATCAAGTCAAGATGTAAGTTCCTTATACTGTACTAAGGTTTACCTGCACAGAGCCCAAAGGGACTGCTCCCACAGAAAAATTAGGAAAACACTACGCCAAGCTCTTGATCATAAGTGCAACCAGTTAGCATTTGTGGAAATATTAATAAAATTATGAAATTGAAATCCTGAATTGCCAGGCTAGGAACAAGGGTGACAACTTCTAATCAACACATTTTTTATGGGACTTGCCCTTCAAACATTACCACAGTGCTGAGTCTCATGTCTCTGAAAATATTAGACCTTTTGGAGGTTGGTGCATGCTCATTGTGGAGACATTAAAAAACAATGTTATAGCCAAATAAAAATATCCATAATCTTAACACAGGGATAACTTCTATAAACACATTTAAGTATATGTTTTTCTGTTACTCATTTTAACAAAAATGTCTTACTGAATTACTATTTTTCAACCTGTTAATTTATATAATAAATATTCTCGTGGAAATAAAATGTTTCCAAGGAGAATTAATGGTAACATTCAATAACTTGGTTACAATTGCTTTTGAATATATTGTTTTAGTCAAGTCTATCAGTTGTATGCGAAGTGTGGAAAATACATACCATATGCTCCTTACTTCTCATATTAATTAAATATGTATTTAATTGTCACTTCCAGTACAGCAAAGACCACTAAAAATCTACTTCTTCATAAAACAACTAAAAAAAAGTAGCAGAAATGATCCAATTCAACTTTTTAAAAACTCTGGAAATTAAGGCTTGCAACAATTCCAGGAACATTTATTCAAGAAAAATGGTTGGAATCTCAGTAAGAACAATGAGCTTTGTGACGCTTTAACTTGCTCTATTCTTATTCCCCTCTCCCCATTCCACAGTAGCCAAGAAAACCAACAGCCTAGCTGAACCTGGGAGGAGCAGATTGGTTTGGAGACCAGGCACAGTCTCTCACTCTCCTCCCTCGCTCTCTGTGCTGGGTGGCTGGGGTTGGGGGAGGAATGATGTGGCCCTCCCTTTTAGCCACCAACATCAGGTCATACCTGAAGCCAGCCCAGTGTCACCCACTGGATGACATGATTGCTGCATGACTACCTCTGATGTTTACTCAAAGCCCAAGGGCTCTTTAGCCAGCAGGTCATGAATCCTGCCAGGACTGGGTCCTCCTTTTAAAGACAGCATGTTTTTCCCTTTGGACCAGGGTGTATCCAGAAATGCTGTCTGGGAAAAGGCCCAGACTGAGAGGAATCAGGAGTCTGCTTTGTACTTTATTTTACTGTGGATGAGCTGGTGCCCAAGTTGTAAAACAAACTCTTCTGAATTCTTCTCTTTCCTTTCCCCAAGTGGAAGAAGACTCTCTGTGAGCTGTACTGCCTGGAGTACAGCTGGATGCCACGGCCGGTGTCTCACTGGGTCACATGCACCCCAAGTCCACTGGCTCCTAGCCAGTGCTGCTGCAGGAACTGCCTGAGGATGGCAGCCTTGGTAGCCTAACTGGTTTACTTACGAATTTGATCCAGGCTCAAGGCTGCTTTTTGTCAGCAAGTGATGGGGTTAGCTGGAATTTGGATTTCAGGGCAAAGAATTTCCCTTTGACTAGACTGGTCTAAATGCTCCCTCCGAGGGCACTGGCACAATTCTGCCCTGTGCTGTGCTCCCCTGTGCCGGGATACCCCTGAGTTTCCATGCAAAGTCCCACGATCACTTCACTGTCCCTCCCCTGGGCACCCAGATTCTCTCTCTACTCAACACTGAACCAGCACTGCCCAGGGGTGTGGGGGAGGATGGCATAGGCAACGAGATTGTCTTTTCTGCCCTCTTCAGAGCCTCTTTCCTTGTTATAATGTTAAAACCAGGTAGTTGATCACTCACCTGATTTGTGGTTCTTTGAAGGTGCTTGCTTGCATGGATAGTTGTTGAATTTGGTGTTCATGCAGGGCGACAATCACTGGAGGTTTCATTTCTATTCAGCCATCTTGCTCCACCCCTCTCCTCAATATACTATTTTTGAATTCACATTGTATTAATAAAACCATTGCATGCTAAATGCAGAAACCACTTTTTCATCCTCCACCAAAGGTTAATGTTGAATAGTCTGTAAGTTGCTGTAAGGAAATGTGGGTTCACTCCCTGCCACTCCTGCTCCCTGGTTCTATTACTTTAGACAAGTCACCTGGATTCAACTTCATTCTAGTTATACAGCCACAGAGAAAAATAAGAGAGATAGATTTTACCACCAACTTCTATTGAGTATTTAAGGATCAAAAAATTCCAATCTTACCCAAACTGTTCTAAAACTTGACAAGAATAATATGAGAAGGGATATTTATAGATCAATCTCATTCATAGGCATAGATGTAAAAATGAAAAACAAGATACTACCATATTCGCCTCTACATTAAATTTTCTCAGGTGTTTCTTTCTTCTGAATTCCCCTAGTGAATTCTACCTCTGTTATAACTTACTGTCCACTTTAGCTCATTACCTTCTTCTCCAAAGGAAGAATGTAAATTCCAATTTACCAATGTGTAAGTTTCAGTTACATGTCTGTTGGACAGCTCCATGACCTGAAAACTGGGAAAGATGCCTTCTTTACAGTGTTTCTAGGCTTTAGGAGATGTAAGGACTAAAAAAGATTTAAAAGTGCTTGAAAAGTCATACTATGTATGTCAAATTTTCTCCTCTCTTAATGGGCTATGAACTCTTCATGGCCAAATCAAGGTCCCCATTGGTCGGTATACCTATCCTGAAAGTACCAAACTCAAGTGTTATAAAACGAGCAAGTTCTTCCTCTTTGGTCTTGGCTGCATCTACTTGCACTGACTGTACACACAGTGCCACTGCAAGGTAAGATCTGGGGGTCAGTTTATTATTTGAAATAGGCATAGCTCTTACCTCTTTCTGAATCCCATATTCAGTGACAGGATAATTAAACACATATCCCTTCTCAGTTACATCAGTTACAAGACAACCAGTTCCCAGAAACACTTCACCAGAATGCAAAAAATGATCTTGACCAAGTAGAGTTGGTTCAGCCACAGCCCAGAACACTGTTGAAAGAACCAAAGATAAAGATTCAGATGGCAATTTTATGCTAGAGGACATTCCAAGTTTGAACATCACCTTTTTTTTCCCCATACCATAAATATACACAATTTTACTTGTCATTTAAAAAATAATATAATACATAAAAAAAAAGAAATCTCTTCCCCCACGGTGTGACCACCGAGCCTGACTTAGACGGCAATGTTCCCCAGCTAGCACGCTGGAGACGGAAAGGTCAGGGGAAGAGTGAGTGCCAGCCCAGCGTCAGTCCATGGGTCTTGGACCAAATATTCAGAGTAGATAAAAAGTGAGAGGTGGTGACAGTGAGGCCCAGCACTTGTAGAAGAGCCAGAGAACCCTGAGCTTCCAGGTGACACCCTGGCACGGAACCCAAGAGATGGCTCAGGGCAACAGAGCTTACTGAACATAGCCCTTTATTTAAAAAAAAAAAAATACCCCATCACAGCCTTCAGAGATGTGATGTGATCATTTAAATTGAATTGTAACAATCGTGAATGAAGGATTTTTATCAGATCAGTCCCATGCAAGCCTATCTAGGGACAACTTCTGTCTCTTCCCAGCACTGTTTCCTTAGAAACTACAGCACTAAGTTAAATGCGGGGTTTTGTCTCTGCTTCACTTCCTGTGTGGGGCTGCTCCTGGCCTGGAGGAGCCTCAAGCTGGTGTGCTGGCCTTGGGTCTGCACATAATTAGGACAGCATAAGTGACTCATGGAATACTGAATTTGCAGCTTCTGTGGCTTCTGGCTCTCATCCCTGGCAGCCATATAAACCCCACGCAGGTGAAGGGACAAGGGAAACTATACTTGAGCAGCTGCTGGACCTGCCAATAAGATGAAGATCTGCACCTGCTGTGCTCCACCCTGTATCCTTCCATAAAGCAAAAGGAAGATAGTCTTAGATTAAAGCCTACTCACATCTGGCACATCTGGCAACTCAAATCATTATCCACAGTTGTCGTGCTACAATGGCATTTTCTCACTTTGCCCCACTAATTCTACCACCAGAAATATATCCAAAGGAAGTTTTTAGGCAAATATGCAAAGACATGTCCTGCGGATAAAGCTATCTATCCATCATGATAAAGAAATTATTATTTTCATGATAAGGAAATACTAGAAATAACAAAATGTTACATTTAGTTTCTATGTCATATTTCTAGCCAGTAACTTTTTTTTAAAAAAATGTGTAGTTTAGGTAAGATTACTATAAAATAAGCTGCAGGTAGGACACATGGACAAAGTAAGTGAAATGCAAATAAAACAAAGATATTAACAACTTTATTACTTAGGAAAAATAAGAGTGAGAAGAGGAAGAATGAAGAGCTTTCTTTCTACAGCCTGATTTAGAACCAGCTCACAGTCACTTAGGAGACACCAGAGGATACTGAGGCAGGTGGCTGGATTATGAGGAGGAGATCGGGTAGGACATGGAAGTTGAAACCTTAAATAGAGAAATATCTTTCCACAGGTAGGGTGAATGGCGTAGAGTGTCGTGGCCCGTTTGCAGGACGGGGGATGGACATATAACACAAAGAGACAGTCAAAGAAAGACACTGACACACATAAAGACGGTACAAGACTGCAGCATCGAACACCCCAGTCATTTTATTCTTATAGTCAAAAAATCAAAGTTACTTCCTTATACGTGACCACCTAGGCATTGCAACAATGGCCATAGATTCCGGAACACATAGCCTAAGGACACAGATGTTCCATGACTCAGGGTCTTAATGGGTTGCTTAAGTTTACGGCCATAAGCCACAGTTTGAGATAAGCACAGATAAGCAATGCAGCCACAAAGGGGAACTTTGTTCCCATCCCTTTCGGCCTAGCCCCCTGCGGCTGTGCCTGTCTTAGGTTGTTCCTCCCGAGAGAAATCTTACCCATGGTGGGCTAAACAGCCATCCCATGAGCTCAGGCGATACCCATAAGGGCAAGATGTTTACCAAGTGGCCTACAGACCCGCAGGGCTGTGGGGCTGGGCAACATTTGCTTATGTGCAGAAGATCAAACTCTTTGTTATGCCTTCAAGCAGCAACCCTATTTGTTAGGTGAACCTAAGCCAGAACGTATGACTCTTATCCCGCTCTGGGCTGGGCACATATTCCTTCTCCTAAGATTAATTCTTAAGCTGCACAATTATATGGCAAGTCTGCTACAGTGGAGAGCTACACAATAGAAAACACCTGCTACATTTAGAAGAAAGCACAAAAAATAGCTCTTTCCCAAGCATAAGGATAAACTTAGATAAATCACTTGCTTTGGGCAAAGGTGGAGGGCAAAAGAGAGAAAAGAACATGATAGCAGAAGTCAAAAAATAAATTGGCAAATCACTTCTACTCAAAATAGCAAACAATAAAAGGCCCAGTAACCTCTAAGAAATTACACCTTGAAACAACAAAACACGAGAATTACCCTCGTACCTGACTCTTGCTCAGAAGAAACCAAAATCACACACAAAAAGAAAGATGACTGTAACCCCACAAAATCCTTCATGATGTCAGCTTCCAACTAATGGTCCATGAAAAACAAAGGAAATTAGAAGCGGCTGCCTCGCTTTGGGTAATTTTATACCCAATGCCATACCCCCAGCTGACTGCATTTACAAGTAACTTTTTGCCAGTTGCTTGTATTTTCCAGGAATGTATTGCATTTTTGCTGATCTAAATTGCTTAATGTTTAGAAAATCTGGAAAATGTAAAGAACAAAATAAAAACTTTATAAAAGCCATCATTTCTATATTCAGAGAAAGATTTCTTCCTACCTGCTGAAACTTGACATTCTCCTGATCACTTCGGTGCTAAAATCAGGGTGCGAATAAAGTGCTATTTAGCAAATCTTTTATTTCTCCAGGCCCTCCAAAATTCCTAGAAAAACAGAACATTTGGGGAGTGTCGACACGTTTATTGAATTGCTGGGGAATGATATTCAGGAGGATGTTTAAACCAGTGATTTTCAAACTTTACCAGCATCAAAATCACCTGCAGGACTTGTGAAAACACAGCTGGACCATGCCTCTGAGATGATTCTTCTGAAAGTTTTCAGATGCTGCTGGTGCTGCTGGCCCCAGGACCATACTTCAAGAACTGCTGATTCAGACACTGTCACTTCAGAGAGTACCTATTTCAATGGCTCCCAAACCTAAATTTTCAAAATTGTCTGGAAAACTATTTAAAAATACAGGTGTCCTAGCCCCAGTCCAGTCCAGTGAGATCTGTTGTAGCTGGAAGGTTAAGAGTGCATATGAGTCACTGCAGGGTCTTGTCAAAAATGCAAATTCCCTGAGTTAACTCAGTGGGGCAGGGCCCAGGAACCTGCATTTTTTAATAATTGCCGCAGGGTGATTCCTGAAGGCTCATACTTTGAGAAACCCTAAGCAGAAGTCCTCAGGATTGCTGAAAGGGGAAGGAGGGAGGCACACCTCCAATTCTCCTTCAGTTAGCTTCATTTCACTCTCATCTGTTTTATATCAAACACTTTTGGGTTTTTGGTTGTTTTTTTTTTTGAAAACCACCAACATTATAAATCTCAGCATCCTTTGATATGAAGTGTATGATCATGATTTTAAATGAGAAATCAGATATGCCTGGGGCTACTCATTAAATGGCATCTTTGCTGAATTAATAATAAATAAAATAATGAATCCAAGTCATATTCCTCACCATATATTCTCCTGAGATTTCCAATATATGTTAAAATATAAACTTTGCAAAATATTTATCTGTACTATTAGTCATTGTCTTTTGAGGATCTGGAATAACCTAAAAGAAAACAGGGACCATTCCTCCAAGTAGCATGACATTGTACCAAGTTCCAGAATCAACAGTTAGACCGAAGCCTTTCATAAGAAGGAAAAAACCCTTCACTCCCCAATGTTTACATTCAGTGAGTAAAGCGAACAACTAGAATTACGTAGCTCTCACTTGTCAGTATGGAGAGAGGTAAGGAGTGTAGATTATCTCAAAGCAGATCTGCTTGATTAGATAAAGAAATGCTAGGGAGATGATTCTAACATACTCAACAATGGGGCCATGTTGACTTCAACTCCAGATACTTAAATCCCCAACTCGCTCTCAAACTCAATGGAAACCACCTCAATCATTACTTTATTTTTATTTATTTATTTATTTTGAGACAGAGTCTCACTCTGTATCTCGGGTGAGTACCGTGGCATCAGTCTAGCTCACAGCAACGTTAAACTCCTGGGCTCAAGCAATCCTCCTGCCTCGGCCTCCCGAGTAGCTGGGACTACAGCATGCACCACCACGCTGAGCTAATTTTTTTTCGTTTTTGGTAGAGACGGAGTCCTACTCTTGCTCGGGCTGGTCTCAAACTCCTGAGCTCTAGCTATCCTCCTGCCTCAGGCTCCCAGAGTACTAGGATTACAGGCGTCAGCCACTGTACTCAGCCTCAATCAGTTACTTTTTTTTTCCAGTTTGTTCCAGTATACATTTCTAATATTTATCCAATGAGATTATCTACCAATACATATTATTAATTTGGCTTAATGTTGTGAGGTTCCTTTCCACAAATATCTGACAACCTCTTATGTAATATGCATGGTGCATGGTACCTGGTGCAGGGTGGGACACAACAGTGAACAAGGAAGACTTATCCTTGCCTTTGAGGAACTCACAGGCTGGCAGGGAGACACATATTAAACATACACAGTTAAGAAATAATGCTTCAAAAAAGTAATTGCAATTCTCATAAGTGCTACAAAGGAAAGTACAGAGTATCAAGAGAGTGGCTAACAGGGGAGATAGGCAGGTCTGAGAGTGCAAAGAGAGCATCCCTGAGGAGGCAGCATTTAAGCTGAAAGAGGGCAGGAAGCAGCACCATCTGATAGCAACAATGCAGGAGAGGAAAACCACATGTGCAAAAGCCCTGTGGCAGGAAGGAAATTGGCATATTAGAAGAACTGAAAAACTGAGGCTGTAGCACAATGTACAAGACAGTGAGATAACATTTGAGAGGTAGAAAAGGGCCAGAAGGTACAGGTTCTTAGAGATCACATTTAAAGTCTGGAGTTTTATTCAAAACACAATGGAAGCCTTCAAGGGTTTAACCAGGAATGAGGATTTTAAATGTTTTTTAAAAACATCAGCATGATAACAACATATCTCTGTTGCAAAGAAAATTCAAAATTTCCATTTTCATAGACAAAAAGTCTTAAGGGCAATGTAATTCAAACTGTGTCCCTTGAGAATTCCTTTTCTTTAAATGTGGTCTATGTATAGACCGAGTTTGAGAAATGCTGCTCTAGGAGTTGGGTGGGGAATGGCTCGGAGAGGGGTACACGTGAATGCTGATATACAAATTTGGAAGTTATTTGGATGATACAGGAAATTATGGTAATCTCAGACCACAGTAGAAGAAGTAAAGGCAGGGAGAAGCAGACCGGTTCCAGAAGGTAGAACATGTACCACTGGTTATTGATTAGATAAATGATGAAGGGAGACAGAGGTATCAGGCATTATATGCACCAGGGACTATTCTAAGTTCCCTCCATATATTAACTCATTGGCTCCTCAATAAAACCTAAGCATTAAGAACTATTATTTTCCACATTTTACTGAGACTTAGAGAAGTTAAGGGACTTACCTAAGGTCGCACAGGTGTTACAATGGCAAAGATGGCAGCAGTGGTAAGTCAGTCTACAATAGAAGACTAAGAATTCAAGTTTGGATATGCTGATTTTGCAATTTCTATGAGACATTCAAGTGAAAGTGCAGGGAATGCACTTGTCTATAAGTTGGGACTCAGAAGAGAATCTAAGACCGAAGTAAAAATTGGAGAAATAATATATTTGAAGGCTTGGACATGGATAAAGAGGGTATGTAGCATGAGAAATAATAATACCTTAGTATAAAGCCCTATGATCATATAACATTTAAAGTTTCAGAAAAGATTGGTAGTGAGTATTAAAAAGGAGTAAAAAAAAAAAACTGGGAGAAAAATTAGGGGAGGTTGATGGTGTTGTCACCGAAGACAAGTGGGAAAATGAGTCTCAAATTAGAATGAGGAATCAACTAGATTCAGTGATTTTAAGAATGCTCAACATCTCTAATCATCAGGGAAATTCAAATCAAAACTACAATGAGATATCACTTATTTCCAGTAAGAATGGCCTTCATCAAAACATTTTGATTTTCTGCATCAGATAAAGAGTTTCCAGTGCTCCTGAGTTGCACCATGGAGGGAGGAAGGTTGGCACGATGGTGTCTCTGAATAGCACCCTTTGTATGTGTACCTCGGAGAGCTGTGTAGGGTGGCCCTGACCAAGTACCTTCCACAGGTGAGGGGTTCAATAAATAATGCAGCAATCCGCACTGAATCATCACCATTGTTGTTGTTGTTGTTTGTGTTTTCTTAGGAATTGTGTATAAAACAATAAATATGGGATTGCTAATTCACTGCAAATCAACATGGTGATTATTCTCTTATGATTTCTATTACTCCACTTCCTAATATTGTTTTAATCCCTTGTTGAAAGAGTTAAACAGAAACCACAGAACTGTACCACTATTCTCAACAATATCATCTTCTGTGCTTTTAATCTAAATACAATTTGATTCAGGATTTGTTCCAAATGTTCTTTACCACCTGCCTAAAAATTATGCTCACACCTTTTCTGAAGTGTCCCACACATTCAAATCCTGTTGTCCGTCATGTTTCATGAAGGAACTTAGACTACTGACATAAATTTTGAGGGTTATGATATTATAATAAGCTAAAAGGTAAAAGTAATTTTAATCCAGGCTTGAAATTTTCACATTACCATAAAAATCATCCCATAGCTTCAGAAAATCCCCTGGCAACATGTATTCATATGGTGTAAAATCTGTGAAAGCACCATTAAAGTTTTAGTTGCACTAATAAATAAGAAAACTAATAAGATTGCCTCTTGGAAATTCTGTTGACTACATTGGCTCTTCTTTTTATGTCACTTTATTGAGTAGAACCAATCCAAATGTAACCTCACAGTGCAATTCTCTCATGAATAGCTCCTGCAGATTTAGATTGGAATGGTATCTGGCCATAAAAAAAGCAGTTTAATGCTACAATGAACACCATTCACTAATCCTCATGTATCATTTGTGAAAGTCAGAGTCTGTTTGGCAAAAATAAATGCCCTTTTGCTTTTAAATACTCTGAAGATGCAGTCTGAAAACCATACCCGGGCTTTGGTTGCTTGTGGAGGAAAATAAAGGACCGGAATGGGTAAGATCATTATTTTCATTCCAGCAAACTAATGCAAAATAAGTTTCTTCAAGAATAAAAGGATTTTTGAAAGGTCAAAGCTGTAGTTAGATTTGCTGCTAATGCCTGTAAGACTGAGCTACCTCTAAAATGATTACATTTTGTGCTTGCATTCATTAAATTCAACAAACACATCATGACTGAGTTCTCTTTTGCACCAGGCAATGTGTGGTTCGAGACACAAGACTAGTTGAGTGGAGTCTTGTGTGGATACAGATATCACACGCCACTACATGACATGGTAAGGGGCTTTTGTTACAGAGAAGAATTTCACAACTGCTTGTTAACTCATGACTTTGTACGTGATTTCTCCTGCCATCTTCCACATTCCTTTGCCAGGCGAAAATGTGTGTTTTTGAGTTTATATTATGAAAGAAAGAAGTGCAATGTTTTTTGCAAGCTATATCCCCAACGACATCTCCATCCCAGAGTTGCTCCCACTGTAGGTTTCACCGTGTCCCCTCTAGCTTTCCTACCCTCCGTTTCCTGAGCATCACAGCTCAAGAGTCCCCGAAATGAAGTTTTGAATTAGAAGGTGTGGACCTGACATGAAACAAATTAAGTTAAAAGAGACCAGCAGATAGCTTTTCTGTTTTTAATTATTAATTTGTTTTCTTTCTGTGCATACAAAGACCCCAGTGATCACTTGTAGCAAGTATGCTAAATTCAATTTAGCAGAGAGGACATGAATATTGGGATCATTAATCACCCTATGTTCTGGACTCGCCAAATACTTTGTAGTCAAAACAAAAGCAATTACAACAGAGTGCTGATGGTTTGGTAATGCAAGACACTCCTTAGTATGAGCATGGATAATTCAGCCAATTCAAACACAATTGTTTTGGGGTTGAGTTGATTTTTATTTTCATTAGCTCTGGTCTCTGCAGAGAAGGGGCTAGGCCACTGAACGATACCGGTTTAATAAATGCACTTATACTCCATCAGTGCTCCAAAGTTAACTGGCTTAGAAAACGCCAGCTCAGATTCTTATGAAACCAAAACAACAAAGCAGTAAGCTATATTAAAGAGAATACAGCAAATTATAAATTTCAATTAACTGTTATTTTGGTTTTGCTCTTCATGCCTTAAAAATGAGGAGCAAACGCCATTTATCTAATAATGCAATTTAAGAGTTAAATGGAGCTTCCAAGGCCACTTAACCCCATTCCTTCTTTTTAACAAATGAGGAAAGAAGTGAATTCGTGACAGAGTTTGTGTTGAACTCTCATTTTCTCCCTGGCCAGCATTCCTTCCACTAGAACAGACATTTGCAAAATTACTGGAAAGAGATTTTTTTTTATTGCCAAATAGCATCCTATATAATTTTTGGTTTCATAGCTTCGATATTTACAATGTTATATAATGAAAATTCATATTTAGAAAAAATAAAGAATGATAGAGTTATGAATGGTTGACAAATACAAAATTCATTTATTCTACTGAATTGCTAAGTCAAGAAATAAAAACAATGTCTTAAACTTAATAATATGTAAAAATAGTGAACATGATTCAAGATGATAATTCACAGTAAGATATTCTCTGAAAAACTATAAAAGCTATTCTCTTCGCTCATAATTATTTAACAGAAAACACCCTATTCCTTGATGATCTTATTTAAATGTTTTTTTTTCCTGAATAAATATATATATATGTATTTTTTTTCTATGTTAATGAATAGATGGATTCATCTGAGTTTGACTTTTCCAGGTGATGGTAGAAATTAGTTTTTTTGTTCATAATAATTTCTTTACTGTTAGGGCTTTTTATAACAAGGCCATGAACCAGGATTTCCAGTTCTTAATGATCTTTCAGTAGCACTGCAGGGAAAGAGCTAACCCAGCCACCTTGAATGCTTGGGCATTTATGTTTTTCCTATGTATGAAATCCCCCCAAAAATGAGGAAGGGAATATTTGATATAATATTCCTCAGATCCTAGGAAAGCAATTTTTAAAGAATTCAGAGTCAGAGGGCTATGATCCAAGATCCAGGTATTTAATAAACCATAAAAATAAATGCATTAGCCTAGAGCTAGACTGTCTGAGTTTGAATCCTGGCTCCCTATGAACTAGGTGTGTGACTTTGTTCTAACTGTCAAACTTTCTCTAACTCACTTACTAGCTATGCGACTTTATTGTAACTATTAAACCTTATGATAACTCACTTTCCTCATTGTGAAAATGGAAATAGTAATACAACATAGCTCACTGATATGTTATAAAAATTATTAATTCACATAAAGCATATAGAATTACACCTGGTTGGCAGGGTGTGGTGGCTCACGCCTGTGGGAGGCCAACATGGGAAGAACACTTGAAGTCAGGAGGTGGAGACCAGCCTGAACAAGAGAGAGACCCCGTCTCTACTAAAAATAGAAAAATTAGCTGAGTATTGTAGCACATGCCTGTAGCCCCAGCTACGCGTGAGGCTGAGGTAGGAGGATTGCTTGAGCCCAGGAGTTTGAGGTTGCAGTGAGTTATGATGATGCCACTGCACTCTAGCCTGAGCAAAAAAAAAAATACACCTGGTAAATAGTACACACATAAAAGTGTTGGTTATAAATACTATGGTTATAAACATAGAAATGATATTATATGAATAATAACTAAAGCAATTTTATGTACAAGAGAAGGTAGTTCTGAGCAGAGTTACTCCAAAGCACAAAGATAAAATCAACAAATGGACGTTTCAGGACCACAGACTTACGTGAGATTAATGGAAATATTCTTTAATAATTAGAATTGTTATTAACATGAGCTCTGTATATACTGAAGATGTTTATGATGAGAATGAATGATTAACTTTGAGAAACATGATTATTATTAAATGAACATAATAAATGTCTTTCTGATTCTGTAAGGTTATATTTTTATATTTTAAAATGGAAAAAATAATACTAATAATACATGTATTATTAGGATTTGGCATCTCTCTGGCCCCAGGCATTGTCAGACCTAACTCCTACCCAGCCCAACCAACACTGTGTCACCTCCTTGTGTCACCTCTTTGTGTCAGATATAAGGAAGATATTTCTTAAAATGTATCCAAAATTGAGGATATTATTTTACTAATATTAAAAAGGGACAATCATAGCAGTTATGAAAATGTAGTCTCCAGAAATAGAAATAGAAACCTTGTGACGTACTTCTAATATTGCAACAAGTCTTAACAGAACATTTACTATTTCCCATATTGAGGATGACTATATTAACTAAATTGTTAAATTCCTTTGTTTTAATGGAATTGTATTGATTTAATTATATTATTTCAGATTCTTGATTATATGAAGCTCTAAATATTTTCAATATTAAAAACAGGAAAAATTAATCAATGATTTATACAAACAGTTTGGTATTTACAAACTTTCAAAACAAGCAATTCTTCAGTTAAAAAATAAGTACAGTAGAAAGAGGATCAAGTAAATTGGTCACCACCCTGTATTTCTACTAAAACAGTAAATTAAATGTTACCTGTCTTAGGTGTGAATATATCTTGTAATCAGAAAAATTGAAGTGCAACCAGGCCATGCTAGTTAATTGTTCTGAGATGTTGAACAAATTAGGTAACACTACTGAATGTCAGTTGCTGCCTCCTTAAAATGAGGAGAATGTCTGTATTTGCTTATTTATTCATTCAGTCATATTCTGCCTACTTCTATGAAAGATATGGTATAGACCACCAAACAAAAGGTAGATTATATTATAAATTGTATATATTCAAAAACTGATTTTACCTTAGGAAATATTTTTACTGCTGTCAAAATAGTCTAGTTCCAGAAAAAACATTTTGAACAAAATTATAAATTTTTAAATAATACATAGGTAGAGTTTCTGTGATTATTTGGTCATATGCATTATGAGTAGGTTCCTTCCATTCATTGGCATTTTTTAATGCACTAAGATATGGGTTAGACTATAAAATAATGAGAATATATAACTGAAGTAAAAAAAAAAAATGTTTAGTAAGATAAAGCAATCATGGATTATGCTAGCAGTTTCTAGTTTTCCACATCCAGGATCAGCTATCTATGGTTCTTGGGCAAAACCCTGTCCAATGCCTTGATTTTTAGTGTCCTTGAGCTAAGAATTTTTTTAATGTTTTCAATGGTCAGAAAAATAAAAAGAAGAAAATTTTGTGATGAGTATATGGAATTCAAATTTCAGCATGCATAAATAAAGTCTTATTGAAACACAGCCACGCTTATTCATTTACAAATTGCATGTTGTCTACAATGGCGGTATTGAGTAGTAGTGACACATATTCTTCTGGCCCTTGAACTCTAAAATATATCTGCTATCTGGGTTTACCAAAAATATTTGGCACTGATCTAGATGGCACAAAATTTAACCATTTCCACTGAAGACTATCTTACTACTATTTATAAGTCATAAAATAATTTTGAGTTTGGAAGTGAAACTTAGAAAGTATGTATTTAAAGATGCATATATATGTAATCTTCTTAATTATCATGGAGAGGAGCTTTTATTTCTTTCTGAAAAACAATGTTATCTTTTCAGATAGTTAGTGTGTAAAACACATGTGAAGCACTTAACTAGAATGATGGTTTTTATTTTGTTTTAATTATAGGAATCAAATAAGAAACTTTTAGAAGAACAGTGAAAAACAAGCATTTTTTTCCCCACTGGGAAGTAAAAATTGTATATGTTTATGGTGTACCACATGATGTTTTGATATTTGTATGCATTATGAAATGGCCAAATCAAGCTATTTAATATATGCATTACTTCACATACTTATTGGGTTTTTTGGGCATGTGGTGAGAACCCTTAAAACCTACTCTCTTGGCGATTTTCAAGTACGCATTTGTTGCTATTGATTGCAGTCACCCTGGTGTACAATAGATCTCTTAAACATATTCCTCCTAACTGAAATTTTTTATTTTTTCATCAACATCACCCAATCCTTCCACCCTTCAGTCTCTGGTAACCAGCATTTTACTCTCTGTTTTTATGGGTATGACTTTTTGACAGGAGTTATTAAAATAAGTTACTCTAATATTAACACATCTTCACTTAAAATGGATTTAACTTATTGATGCTCTTAACCATTTCTTTAAATCATTTTTAGATGTCTTAACATATATACACCTGTATAAATAGGCCTATATAGAAAAACGCACATTTTATTCCCATATCTACACACAGAAACACACATGTAAGAACACTGAGGCAAAAAGGAGGCTGAAATAGTAACACACGGCTTGTGATACCACAGCACTAGTGTGTGAATGTTTGCTCTGCTCCTGTGGCGGGTACTTGGGGAATGACGCTCACCTTGCATCAGTTTCTCCATCTTTAAAATGTGGAAGATGATTATAATAATAAAAATCTACTTCATAGAGTTTATTTAGAGAATTACATGAGGTTACATATGTTTGTAACATATTAAGCCTTCAAAAATGTCAGTCAATAATTATTCTTGTGGTGCTGACTGTTGTGGCATTTTCTTTTTCCCACTATTCAAAAGGGTATTCAGATATAAAAACACCTTCATGGACATATCTTTGTAGTCTAGGAATGCAAGATGCCTATTACCCTGAATATTTCACTCTGTGAATATAATCATTGATATCCTAATAGGTTTTAGGTGGGGGAGAAGGGACCAAGCCTCGAAGACATTTCCATTTTTATCAGATTTACTGGTACAGACTGCTCTGAAAATGCCTGCTAGCCAATTCTTTGTTTTTATTGGGAGGAAACTTTTTTAAGAAGGAAGAAAAAAAGAACTTTAGGCACTTTCTACTTTCCTGAAGACTTATGGCTGTAGCTTGAAGTAGTGAAGACTTTTCTTTTCTTATAGCAAGATTTGTTTATCATCATCAAAAAAAAGCAAATAGCGTAATAGTTCACTATCAAAAAAATAGCATCAATAAAGCTTAGGAAAGTACGAGGGCATTATAATTAAAAAATCCAACTGACTACAAAAATAATTTGAAAGCCTTAAATTTTGATTTTGAAAATTTATGAAAAGAGGTAAAAAATAATTTTGGAGAAAAGATGCTTTTTATTTTACTTGTTCTTTTTTTAAATTTTAATCTAGTGTTGTGTTTATGGTTGTAATGGTGGATCTATCACATTTCCAGTGCTGGATTTGATTTTCTGCTAGTGATTAATAATAAAGTGTAAGTTGTAAATGTATTAAATTGGTGACCACAGATAATTATAAAACTTGATTTCCAATATGTCTGAAATGTTTAAACCCATTTTTTTTTACAATACTGCAATGACTGTGTAGGGTAAAACTAGTCTTTGAATGGACAGATCTACTGTTTATGTCACTTCTACTCTCCTTGAATCTTTTCCCAAAATTCTTCTCTGCTGTTGTTGGATATAATCTATGAAGAAACAAGATAATATGATAGGCTTGTGACTGTTAGAAAAGGCTGGTTGCAAGGTTAACCATTGGCTGGCATCAGGAACCCAAAGGATAAACATGTCCCTGGACCGATATAAACCTTTCTTTACATGATAGGAGAAGTCCACTGTGCCTAATTTGTTTGTACAACTATACAACTTGTACTGAATACCTGCTTTCCTTATGCAGGTCTGGAAATGTGGTAAGTGTTAGACAGAAGGTATCTACTGACCCATGATTAACAACCACAGACTTCTATTATCAGGCAAGGTTTTGTAGTAGACATTTCATGCATGTTGTCACTCATTGCTGGAGGAATTAAGTGTTTCCTGTCTGACTCCAATAAGAGAATATTCCTGAAAGTTTGCAACTAGTTTTCTCTAGACATGGCTTTTCCCTTTGTTGATTTTGCTTTGTATCCATTTGCTGTAATAAATCACAACCATTAGTATGACTATATGCTGAGTCTTATGAGTTCCAGCGAATCATAGAAAATGGGGGTAGAGGGGCGTGGTCTTGAAGACCTCAAATACATAACCCAATTCAACTTTGTTGAGAATCTGATCCAGACTAATTCTATGGAGTATCTATAGGTTTTCTATAATTTTAAATATCTATAGGTTTTCTATAATTTTAAATTAAAATTGGCATTGGATATTTTAATTCGACCACCACAAATTGAGAGTACTTCGTTAAATTTTCCCTGAGTTTTCCTCAAGGGAAGTATGAAAAGTAGTAAAAGTCTCTAAATATTCTGAGTGATTCAGACATATTATCTCATTTAATACTTTAATACTCAAAAGAATTATTTGAGGAACGTAACATCATCTCTACAGCACACATGACAACAGCAAAGCTCGGAAATAGCACAGAAATTGAGTAAGGTGATATATTTAATCGCTGTATCATCTGAGTTTAATATAAGTTTTTCATTTTCCCTCTTATTATGCTGTGTAATTTGTCCTGAAAATAGAAAGGAGAAGATCTAACTTCGGTTTTATTCTAGCAATGTTTGATATGACTGTTTTTATGAAATGCTGCTGAGTAAAATGAGTGCGTAGTGTACAGAAATGTCATGCCTAAAAGTAGACCTGCTTGGAGACATAAGGAGGCCAGTCAGCGTGACCTAGAGCATTTGGACAAGGAGCTTGGTCATTCCTTTCATGTGTCACTGTCACTTGTTTTCTCCTTTGGAGAGCAGAAATGGGGGTGGTTGCTAAAAACTACAACACAGATATCTTGGATTGGTAAATGATGTGCTAAAAAATGGAAGAGTAAGGATCACTCACTCCTCCCTCCAGCCCTTCTTCCCTTACACACCCACCTCTAGAATTTATGGAATTTTCCTACATGACTTTTATTAACTCTACCACTTTTCTCTGTGGAGTCAATTAATGATAATGATATATCCATTCATCACAAAATTCCTGAGGTCAAGAACTGTACTTTTCATTCATTTCTAAGGAAAATAAATACCCACTTGTAGACTTTGGGAAGAAACAAAAAATCCGCTTGTAGAGTTTGGTCTCCACTGTAATTATAAAATGCACTAATATGTAAAATATAAAAAGTTCAAAATAGTATTTTATATCTGGTGGTTCTTCCTTCTCAAGAGAGAATTAAAAAACAAATGAAAATGGAAACAATAATAAGAAAGTTACCCAAGAGATGAGAGAATGGAAAGGATGAAAAATAATATCAGATTAAAAAGTACATATGAAAAGGTTTTAACTACAAGTATTAAATAACTAACATTAGGTTCATTTTTTCAGGAAGCAAAAAATATTTCTAGCAGTGCTATAACAGTATTTTATTCATAGAAATTACAGAAAGCTAGAGACAGAAAAATACTTTAGTGACTTTGATGTATATTTCATCCCTTTTATAGTATAATATACTATATATAATTCAAATAAGTTATGTTTTAATTAACTATTTGTTAAAGTATAAATAAACTAATTTCTCTTTTGGATGGAGATAGTTTGACTAGCTTGAAAATAAGCATTCATATGACTGGCTATTTTATGTTGTATGCTACAAGGCAATTTACTCTTGTAAATTGTCTAGCTTTTTAAGCACTTAGTAGAGAATCCCTCAGAGATGAGAAGCGTCAAATGGAAAAGCCAAAGCACAGTCTTTCAGGTAACATAGGGAAGGCTTTGTAGGGTAGAAGAAGGCCAAAAGAGCATAAAAACTTCTTTGAGGGTAAAGAATAAAGCCCAAACACAGAACTGAGACTTAAATGTCTCACTTTTCATGTATTCTTATACAAGAATGAGAAGATACATATATAAGAATGTTCATTGCAATATTTTATGTACCAACGAACATATAAATTTTTTCCATACAAAAATGATGCATCAATATCACCTTATGTTGAAAAGAATGAAGTAGATCTCTGTGTGCTAATATGAAAAGATCTTAAAGTCCTACTCTTAAGTGAATCAAGCATCTTTATATAATAGAAAGGTCCACTGTGTAAAAAAAAAAAAAAACAACTCTCTATGTATCTAAGTATCTATCTACCTATCTGCCTATACATATACTGATGTATATGAGTGTTTCAGAAATTTCAGAGGAAATACAAAATAATTTGATGATTTAGTTATTTCTATGGAAGGAGACTGTGTACCTGGAGTAGGAAGACTCAGTATACTTTATATTATATACAACTTTGGAGTCTTCTATAGTTCTAGCATGTGTACTTTACATCAATATTTTAATAAATGGTATTTTGACTTTTAATACATTTAGATGATATTTCCAATAGTCTGAAAATTGCTCATTAATTAAAATTTACAAATATTTAGATCATTAACTATATAAATGAAAAAAATATTTAGATGACTAATAGTTCAGTGACTATTTAGATATTTAAATGATTATTTTTTGAATACTATACACTACCTACTTTTTCTACCTGTTGTAAAATTCAATTTTAATTTGGAATTAATGGTGTTTGCCAGAAAATCTTTTGTGTATGTCCATATTAACGTTATTCTAACTAACCATTATAAGCAACCAATATATCAGAAGCTAGTTAAATAAGAGTCAAGGAACGTGTGTTAGATTTTTCATGTCTAGCATTATGCCTCATTATTTCTCTATACCTGTTTAATAACATAATTGATAGCCAACTTATGCTATTGGGATAGTTTATTCAAATTCTATGTCAATAACATGATATACATACTTGAAAAAGGAGAAATGTAGTCAATATCAAAATAAATTCCATTATAAGGCTCTATCATCTTAAGAGGAGATATAACAAATAACCAATCTTATACCAATTCTAAAAACTCAGAATTCTTCATCTCATTTTTACTCTTCTTGACATGATGACTTTTTCTACTCTATACCTGTGATTACCCTTTAATTTCGCAGTCTGATTTGCCCAAGAAATCCTTCACATAAATGCAGAAAATCATTGCATAATAAAAGTTGGTGTGTATCAGGCCATTCTGAACATGCCAAGGCAAAAGCTTACGTAACTTTTTTTTTCTTCATTCATTAATCCCCAAAGATACTGAGTGCCTACAAGTTGCTTGTAATGTCATTTGACCAAGAATGAAACAATGAAAACAAGTGATACCCATGATGTGTCTTATATAAATCAGTGGAATTCTTTTAATATTATGAATATATTCCATACTTTTATGGGGCTGTAAGGTGGATCAGGCAGTTTTAGGAGTTCCCTACTAATGGGAGCATTCAACAGGAAAATTGGTAACCACCCAGAAGGACTGTCATGGGGGGATTTTGGGGAGGGAGAGTGGATGACTAAGGCCACATCAAACTGTGATAGTCATCTATTTGCAGGTGTACTGCCATTTCTAGTTTTCTGCCTACAAATTAGTATTGGTAGAAAACTCTTATTAAACATATTTTCACCTCAATGATGGAATATTAAAAATTACATTAAGAAAAAACTCACTTTTTAAAATACAAATTCATTATTGCATCTTTCTTCAGTGATCTGATGAAGATGGGTAAGATGGGGAATAGGACATTCTAGAGCAGGAAGAAAGGGGGAGACATGGAATTTGTTCATTAAAAGAGACACTGGCGAAAGTAAATTAGTTCTTTCAAGAAGTCAAAGGATAAGTTTATTCAGGACCCTCAAGCTTGAAAGTGAAATTCCAATAGCTGGGCTCTAGTCATGTTGCCTGAGTTTTTGCATCAGTTCAAAGTAAGCTGTGAAAGTTAAAATTAGCACGAGGGGAAAAGTACTGATAACTGCCTCATTTTCCTTTTCTTTATTTCTACAAATATTTCTCAAATGCCCCTGGGTTGTGGAAAGTAACTAATAAAAAGTTACTTGACAGAGCTCCACTCTCTCTTTTTCCACAACGATTTCTATAGTTTGGCCCAAAGCAAAACAGTCTGTCAATTAAAAAACAAAAACAACATTTTATTTATATGAAGAAACTTCTATAGATCTTTTCTGTGTGCAGTGTGTCAAAAGTTCTTTATATTACTTTCTTGAATCCTTCTAAAGCTTTGCCAATGCCATGCCAATCCTAATACTCAGATTTCCCGAGATAGTCAACATGGTAATCAGGAGTATGAAATGTGTAGACTTCAGTGATCTTTCAAAAAATTCAGTGTGAAAAGTCACCCATGTGATACCCGGTGGCTAGAGTGTCAGTCACTTTCTTTGTCCTCTGACAATAAATGGAATTAAATGACCAACCCATAAACAGTTATGAAATCTATATTAGTGCCCTGAGGCTGTCATACCAAGGTACCACAAACTAGGTGGCTGTATTGTCCTACAGCTCTGGAGGCTAGAAGTGCAAAATCAAGGTGTCTGCACGGTTGGTTCCTTTCAACAGTTGTGAGGGAGCATCTTTTCTATGCCCCTCTTCTAGCTTATGGTAGTTTCGACATTCCTTGGCTTGCAGATGGCCATCTTCTCCCCATCTTCACACCACTTTCCTTTTGTACATGAAGGCATGAATGTCCAAATTACATTGGTTTAGGGCCCACCCTAACAAGCTCACCTCAATTTGATCATTTCTAAAGACCCTATTTCACCGGTACTGGGGTTAGGCCTTAGCATTTTTGGAGGGGAAACAATTCAAACCATAACAGTATTTGTAGAAGATAGTATATTACATTATTTTATATAACATTGGTTTCCTAGGGGCTGCAGGTGACAGAAAGAAGGATATTAAAGTAAGATTGCCCTGTATATATTTCATAATATTTGATTACTTAATAATGAAAAACATATGCATTTTTTACTAATTTAAGACAGTTAACAAGCAAAAGAAAAGTTGTAGAATACTGTATTTTCTCTTTTTAGAACTATTTAGAAAATATATAGAAAAATGAAAAACCAAAAGTTGGTAGTAGTAACCTCTGGGGAGGGAAACTTATGCTGTGAAAGACATGTAAAGAGATTTTATCTTTTATTTCTTTTTCTTCCTTTTCTACTTAAAAATATTTAAAATTGAATCTATAGTTTAAAAATTCATTTAAAGACCTCCCCATTAGGATTTTTAAAAATTATTATGGGTACATAATAGATGTATATCCTTATAGGGTATTTGTGATATTTTGATATAGGTATACAAGGTGAATTAGTCAAATCAGGGTAATTAAGGTATCCAACACCTCAGGCATTTATTATTTCTTTGTATTAGGAACATGCCAATTCTAGGGAGGTTAAGTAAATGCTGGAATGTGTCCTGCAGCATAACAGTCTTCTGCAGAGTAAAATAGAGTTATGCAAGTCAGAGCAACTGGAGAGAACTCCAAACTGAGACCTCTCATTCACACAGAGCCCAGGGCTTTGGGCCCTAGCTGAAAACTGATTTGAGTTTTATTGTGCTCTAAAACAGAGGAGTTACATATTCTTATTCCCTTTCACAGATAAGCAAGAATGTCTGGGAAGTTAAATAAGAGTGAAAAGTGGGACCAAAATCTGACTCCAGTTGTCCATGTATTTCTGAGACTTCACTCTGGTTCTCTAGCTCGTTCTGTGGTTTGTGTCTTTTCTATCTCCCCCCATCGGGAGGTAAACACTCCAAGAACAGTACCCTGAGCATTGTGGTACCCAGGACACCTGGCAGCATAGTGTGGCATTTGGTGCTTAGTACACAATCAACATATATACGTTAAATGAATGAATAAGTAAATACTTCTGACAAAGATGTTCACAATGTATCTGACCAAATTGGTCTAGTATCTAATAAATAACTACATAGTACATGTAAGTATATATATTTAACTTTATATACTAAAGTATATATATGTAACTTTATATACTAAATTGCCCATTGAAGATCCTTTTAACCTCCAGATCTTATGATTTCAACCAATCATGAATTTCAAATAAAAACTTTTTATGACAACACCAAAACATCCAAAATAGTAAAACTAAGAGTTTAGTGAAAAAAGAGATGATTAAAAACGATCACATATTATGTTGCTAATGGCTGTAAAAAGAAACACACAGAAAAAGATTGGTAAGTAAACAGTCTACATTTGACTTAAAATGAAGAGCTAAAGTCTTCATGTTTAACTTGGGTCTGCTTTAGAATTCCAATTTAAACACAAATGTTGGCATAAACATGCTGTCTTTGAGAGCTCCTCTTACCAGAGAGGTACTTAGCATGCAAATCTAGAACATAAATTTAGTTTACAAATGGCATTGCACAAAGATTGCTGCTACATCTCATTCTCTAGTCACAATAGATGTGAAAAAGATAACTAGTTAGTGAAATAACTATAATTCAAGTAGAAAACTGACATAAAGTCTCATAAGCTCTGCCAAGTAGCTTTACATTTGACAGTACAGAGCTTTTTACATAGATATATCTTTTGGCTCAGTGACAGTTTTACTAGAATAAAGGATGGACAAGAATTAAAGTGCCTTAGGGTGGTTAAATATGTGCAGACAAAGTTAAGAATTCTTTCTCTTCTTCTGTCCCCAAATTCCCATCAAATGTCAATCCTATTGTATGCATGGAAAGTGAGTCTGTTGAATAATATTTTAGGGTACAATCCAAGTTATCCTCACTTAGGTTTTCTAAAATCAGGGGATAGAATGCCACATAATATTTAAGAAACAATCAGTTTTCTCATTGGGGGAATTCTGTGAGTTATGCATTATGTATTTTGTGTGTATGTGTGCACAGAGCTATGTATCTTAAAGAGATGATAAAATTGGGTAATTGATTCATCCTTACTTTCACATCACAAGTGATAAACCAAATGTGATCAGAACTGATAGTAACTGATATTTGAAATACACTAGAAAGTTAGTCATTTCTGAATAAAAAGAATTCTGATAAGCAGAAACACCGTTAAGCACAAGAGTAAAACCACAGAATTCCAAGAAGTCTTACTGCCTTTGTACGATTTTATGATGATAAGGTGAAGGGCTAGAGAAATTTTCCTTTAGACAATAAACTGCATAGAAATTTTTAAAATTAAATTAGAAATAAAATATTTGTGTATATCCTTAACATTTTATGTTGACATATATATGTGCACATATATATGTATATACATATTCATTCTTAATCCTTTAGTGTTGACGATGCAATAACATTATAGAATTTTGAAAATTTAGGCTATGCTCTGAGATCAATTCATTTCATTTCTCACTTTATATGTAATGAAATAAACGCCAATTGAAATCTTATATATGTAAAGTCAAGAAATTATCAATTTTCAAGCAGTAATAAATAGAAATGTAAATAATATAATGAATATTCTTTCAGTGTTACTTTGAAACTAACTCAAATATCTTTGATGTGATTTTGAATAGATACTTAATTTTTTAAACTATCACAAAATATCTATTCTCCAAAATAACATTTGATAAAGAGAGCCTTAAAATTATAAAACCATTTACTGAAATGAATGGATAAGCATTGTTTTCTACTGAAAGACAATTTATATTAACTTTTTAACAAATAGAGACAACTTAATTTTACAGTTTAAGAATTTTCCCTCATTCTACATACATAATATCATTTGTCCTTTTTTATTTTTATTTAAAATACTAAAAAAAGAGTACTAAAATGAGAAGTAACATGACTTTGGTTACAAAAATATTTTTTTCATTTTTTTAAAAACTTATAAGGAAAATAAGATGTAGAGATTTTCCTATAATTCTAAAGCGGGAAGTGTCTCAATTACAGGGACGTTAAACTATGTAGGTCAAATACAACAGATACATTTAATGGAAACCTGAATGAGTTGCATTAAGGTAATAGTTGACAATTTTCAAGAAGTTCATTAAGCATTATAATTAATTTTTATTTTGGCAAGAAAAGCCATTACAGTTTCATTTTTATTAGCTGTAATGCTTTTGTAATAAGTACAAATAAAGAAATTTTACTTAATGTATACCCACCCAATTATTTTTAAGTAAAAACACAATGTGCTTGAAATTAATTCCTAGCATTGTGACAAAACATAGTGTCATCAAAATGAGTATATTTTAAAGTTGGCAATACTAGAGAGATACAAGTAAGAATTAATTTCAAAATCTACCACTCTTTTCCCATCAGTGAAGTGATCGGATTTTCCTGAAGCTGAGTGCTCACCAGGGCAGTTAATTTCTTCATAGACCCTGGTGCTTTGCTCCTTATGAACCGAAGCTGTCAACTGTGATTTTTCCAGTTGAAGCACTGTTACAAACTAACACGCTTCGCTAGGCACACAGAACTTGCAATATAAACCAATGGCATTCTACCCTTTGCTGCCAAGGGAGTCCTAAGTTACTTTTTGCAAGTATTAATCATTATAGAATACTCTCCAATATTTCCACATAATACTCTTTTTCTTTCACCCTATTCCCCCTCAGGATTTTATTTATTGTATTGTTTTTCAAATTGTATTTACATAAAAAGCAGATGAAAAGCCTGCATTAAATTGTTCTAGAAAAGCAGGGAAGGATATTTTCTTCAGCCTATTGCTGATATCCACAATAAAAAAAACGCTTTTAAAGATGCCCCTCTCTACTCAAAGGGGACCTTTCCCTCCAGCCTGTTATCCTGTTTCCAGGCACTGGAATGTATTTTCATTTTTAAGGAGGCAGCATCTGAGAGATCACCTACTTCCAAACCCAGCACGTGTGCCACATTCTCCCACAACAGTTCCCCCATCCCAGTCTCTTTCCAATTCCCCTTCAGTCACCCCTTATTGATCTATTGGGGTATAAACTCAAAATAACAATAGGGCAAGGTCAGGAAACAAAGGAGCCACGTTCAGGGATAAGACAATAGGCAGTTCAGGACTGTGGAGACTGGGACCTGTCCCCTGACTCAAGGTGGCAACTACCACCTTATAGATGAGGACTGCGGTTCCTGTCTTGCCAGACCGTCATGTTTCTCAAGAGATGCTACAAACTCTGGATACTCATGGGACATTTCCCAATTTTTAAAAGCAGACACACAGCTAATTCTATTTTAAAACAATATTATGTGAGCTAAACAAACCATATTTGTAATCTATATTAGACCGGTAAAAGGGCAGAATTGATACCACCTTCTTCTTCGAATTCTTTCAGTACCTAGAACAATGCTTCGTATATAGGTGATAACCACTAAGAACAATGAATAAATTTAAAGAAATGTAAATATATACATATAAAATATTGTGTATATACATACATACAAATATGTATGTGGGTAGCCCCTGTGCTACAAACATTATGTTTACAGAAATATAAAGGCAAGCAAATTTGGCAGTTAATATAGTTAATATGCCTAGCTTTTCTCTAAAGAAACAACCAAATTTGGTGTATCTATTTTAACAACTCGACAAACTACAGAAGAGTCCACATTTCTGAAGTCACTAATACTTCAATTGACGTACTGAGGCTGAGAGGCGTGCGTGAACACAGCTTCACCAGCAATGAGAAAGAGAAGAGAAGAGAAGAGAGGAGAGGAGAGGAGGAGAGGGGAGAGGAGGGGAGGGGAGAGGAGAGGAGAGGAAAGAAAAGAGAAAAGAAAAGAAAAGAAACAAAAGATAAGAAAAGAAAATAGAAAATAAAAGACTAGAAAAGGTAAAAGGTGGTTTCCTTTTCAAAGGCTTATTTTGAAAGCCCCACATCCCCAGATGTGGGGGGATACTAGAGAGATACAAGTAAGAATTAATACAAGTAAGAATTAATTTCAAAATCCACCACTCTTTTCCCATCAGTGAAGTATTCGTAAAATCCGCCACACTCCCTGAAAATTTGAGTGTAATTCATGTGGATTGTTGAAATCTCTTGCAATGGAAATGAGAATGAGAAGGAGGACAAAGAGGAAGAGGAGGAAAAGAAAAAGAAAAGGGGAGGAGGAGCAAGAGGGGGAAGAGAAAGAAAAATTAAAATGGGAAATGATTAGATCACCCCAAGAAGATGCTGTGAAATTCTTACAAGGTGAAGATATTTTTCAACCTGCAGAGATGATCTAGAGCTTTGTTTATAGTGTTCTTTCCCCATAAATAGAAAATAACCTATTTCCAATGATGTATATTTTTTTATTTTTACTCAACTTTTACTTTAGTTCGCTTAGAAATATCTAAACTCTTCTCTTTAATTCCCTTTTGGGGACCCTGAGAAATGCGCCAGAGCACCTCCACACAGATTCCAAGCAAAAAGTATAATATAACCTAAAGACGTGAAACACGATGATTTCAAATAGAATTAGGCAACGAGCCCTCATTCTATTAAGACCCTCTCCTCTCATGAGGCTGGACCATTCCTTTTGATCATCTTTTTTCTTGTCTGCACCTTTCACATGCATCAAATACAAAGATCAGGCAGTGAGAGGGCCTTTTTCATTTTATACACCAGCAAAGGCCCATTCCTTTACCACTATGTGACTATACTTTGCTAGTTTTTTCATTACTTACAATAAAATTTATCCTTCTATTTTTTTTTGTATTTTGCTCTAAAGCCCAGTTCACATACCTGCAATAGCCTGATTCATCAACATCCAACCATATTTTGTGGCCTATTCAAAGTGAAGGGGTCTCCATTTTCATACGATTGGGATTTAAATGTCTATCTGACTAGGTATTGAAAATGTATCCATTTTCATGAGACACAGATAAAAGTAAAGCATGCATCCCAGGTTTTAGGTTTACTCTATAACTAAACTGAAATCCTTCATCTTAAAGCTTTAAGATTGCACAGTAATGTTTGAGGAGCAGTAGAAAATTCTCCAGCTTTATACATTGGCAAACTCTACTTCTATGTCAGTTGGTTACAACTAGTGAATTAATTCCAAGCAAGACATCATAGCAACTTATAGCTCCGCCTCATAGATAAGGCACTGTTACTTTAATATGCAACTAAAAGAAATTGCTGCAGTAACTTTAAACTTCCCTACCAGGCATCTTTAGCACTATGGAAGTAAGAATGCTGCATAAATCTCACAAGTGGTAGAATGAACACATGGCTTGAGCAGATATTATTCACACTGGAAAGGCAATCACATATGTACCCTGCAGAAATTTAATCTAAGTCTTGTTCTGGATTCTCTGTCCTGATTTGACTGAATTAAATCAAACAGGGAATTTCTCTTCCTGAGCCTCTTCCCTTGTCTCTGGCCTCAAATTAATAAGAAGAATAACAAAGCGCATCCACAAACTAAATCTTTATTTTATTGGAAACATCTTTCCAGACATTTATGCACAAGTGTTTTCTCTGATTTACAGATAAGAAAACTGCAGCCGTGAAGTGAGTGGTGACTTTAAGTCTTCTAGCTGGCCTGCTCAGTGGCTCTGGTCAGCATGGACTGAACAACAGGGCTTTAGGGAAAAGGTAGCTGTTTTGTTCTCCTATCACCCAAACACTTTAAAATAGCAATGTTGGTGGTGCTCAAAATACTTTACAAATTGATTAGTCAATCTCTTTAATGCTGACTTTGTGTTATACCACCCTCTATATATGGCAATTTATAAATTTTATTAATGATTGTGAATCTGAGCATATGATTAGAACTATGATAACTATTTTTATAAATATTAATGCATTTTGAATTGACAAAAGTTGTGTCTATTTTTCCATTCTTTAGATACTTCAGTTAGGAAAATGGTCTTTAGTTCCATCCAAATTGTTGCAAAAGGCATTAATTCATCCTTTTTTATGGCTGAGTAGTATCCCACGGTATACATATACCACATGTCATTAATCCGCTCATGAATACCACATGTACTCATTGTTAAATTGAAGTAACCAATAAGCACACATACGCACAGAGGGAAGTAAAATTCAGTGGAAATCAAGCAGGGGGAAAGGGAGAGCAGGGGAGGGGCAAAAACCTGCCTAACACGTTCAATGATCATTGTTTGGGTGATGGGCACACTTATAGCCATGACTCCAGCATTATTTAATACAAAAGTGATCCAATGTAACTAAAAACACTTGTATCCCCTTAATATTTTGAAATAAAAAGTATATACTTATGGTGTGCAATATGGTGTTTTGATGTATGTATACATTGTGGAATGGCTAAATCAAGCTAATTAACATATGCTAATTAATGTTACCTGACCTGCTCATCATTTTTTTGTGATGAGAACACTTAAAATCTACTCTATTAGTACTTTTCAAGTATGCAATATGCTGTTTTTAACTATTGTCACCATGGTGTACAATAGATCTCTTGAATTTATTACCATGTTCATTGTAGCATTACTGACAATAATCAAGATATGGAATCAACCTAAGTGTTTATCAAGATGAATGGATAGAGAAAATATGGTATGTACACACAAAGACATACTATTTAGCCATAAAAAAGAAGGAAATCCTGTCATTTGCAACAACATGAATGAACCTAGAGGACATTATATTAAGTGAAACAAGCCAGGCACAGAAATTCAAATACCACAAGATCTCACTTATATGTAGAATCTAAAAAAACCACAGTCAGATAAATAGTGAGTAGAATGGTGGTTACCATGGGCTGGAGAGTGGAGGATTGGAGAAATATTGGTGAAAGGATACAACATTTCAGTTAGATAAAAATCAATTATCTTATAGATAAAGTGCCCATGAGAGTTTCCATGATATCCATTTACTGATCAATGGGGTTTGCTTGTGTTTCTCTAGGGCAGCAGTCAGCATTTTCTTTAAATAGCAAGGTAGTAAATATTTTGGACTTTGTGACAATAGAGGCTCTTTCATAATGACTCAGTTCCGCCTTTGTAGCATGAAAGAGCCACAGACAATAGTAAATGAGTAGGTATGGCTGTGTTCCAATAAAACTTTATTTACAAAAACAGGAGCTTGTAAGAATTTGGCTCATAGGCAGTCATTTGCCCAAGCTTGTTCTAGGGAATGGAATTTGTGATAACATCAAAATCACAATATATATGGAAAAGTCCAGAGCAGAGACGAGAGAGAAAACTGAGGGTAGTTGGAATGGCCTCTACTTCAGATACGTGAGGTCCTTGATTTTATAGTTCTTTCCAGCCCCAACTTTCTCATTATTGGATGTTCAAAGTGATATTACAAACTATGGGCTACACACAGAAAGACCAAGGCAGAAGGACTTTGAAAGTCTCCTCATGCACCCCGCTGCCCTCTTTGGATATTACTGAGACCTGGAAATGTTAAATGTCAAGAATATAAAGAATCTGGAACTACTATTAATATTATAACTCCTGATGCATTACTATTTCTGCTCTGTCACCCTGACTCAGGTAACTGCCTAAGAGTCATTGTTGAGAAAGATTTTGTGGTTTTGGACCAGGAATGAAAAATCTTAGTGGAAGGTTAGAAAGCCTTTAGTTAGGAAGATGCAGTCATTAATCTTAAATATAAGCAGGATATTATTACCTTTGAGAAGGAAAGAAAATTAGAAGAGTTAACAAATTTAACATTTAAATATTCTGATCATGATTCAGATTTTGTGATAGACATTCTGTTTATCATTTATATGTCATATTGTTGTATCTGATATTTAAAGGACAAGATGTCCAAATGGTCTAATTAGTTGAATATTTTACTTCCTGAATTATGAAATCACTTGCTTATCCTGTGCTATATGGATACTGCATTGCCAACTATTAAACATTTCTAATTTATCTTTAAATCTAAAGTAATTACTGTTATATTAAAATTCTATGAAAAGTTTGTAATATCTTTTTAAGTGATTTCAAGTGACCTGCTTTAAGCAATTGTTTTTAAATCATAAATTATAAAACATTGGAGTTATGTACAATATAACTTATTTTTTATAAGAAAATATAGAGTAAAATACAAAACATTATTAAACACCTACAATTTCTAGTTTTCAGAATTGATGCAAAGATTACATGAGATAACCATATATTAGTTATCACCACTATGCAGATGGAAAAGCTGGGTTCCGAAGTTAATTGGGTGCGGATCTGATTACAGGCCTACATGGCTGTAAGGACCCTCTCTTTCCTCGACTCTATTTATTATTCACCCTCAAGGAGATTCCCAAAATTTCAAATTTATTTTACAAATTTAATTTAAAGAGGTCTTTGAGATAGTTCCTTTCATACTTTTGTGGACATATTTTTGCAACTAGTCTATTTTATTAATTAATCCTTGACTAAAGGAATGACAAGTCCTATTTTTATGAATGTATTCTGTCAATAATCTCTATAGAGTGATACGGAATGCTTGCTTTTAATGGTTAATTTGCTTGAAGTATTAAAACTGTGCAACTTTTTTTCATCTGTTTTAGAA
The DNA here is from genome assembly GCA_963574435.1 of Cheirogaleus major. Lineage (NCBI taxonomy): Eukaryota > Metazoa > Chordata > Mammalia > Primates > Cheirogaleidae > Cheirogaleus > Cheirogaleus major. The sequence goes on from CAUYPO010018537.1 coordinate 37,645, forward strand.
GATTTGTATGACTTTCTCCACATACAGTTGAGCTTTGAACAACACAAGGGTTGGGGTGCCGACCCCTGCACAGTTGAAAATCTGTGTGTAACTTTTTCCCAAAAACTTAACTACTGTTTGTTGACCCAGAAGCCTTATTTATGACCGTCAATTAATGTATTTTGTATGTTATATGTATTATGTACTATATTCTTATAATAAAGTAAGCTAGAGAAAAGAAAATGTTACTAAGAAAAACACAAGAAAGAAAAAGTACATTTACTGCTCATTAAGTGGAAGTGGATCATCATAAAGTTCTTCATCCTCCTCATCTTCACATTGAGTAGGCTGAGGAAGAAGAGGAGGAGTTGGTCTTGCTGTCTCAGGGGTGGCAGAGGCAGAAGAAGATCCACATATAAGTGGACCTGAGCAGTTCAAACTCGTTTTGTTCAAAGGTCAACTATATATTTAATCCTCTATGACGATGTGACAGTGTTCAATTAGAGCACTTGTTCAAGGAAGTCATACATTTCTGAGCTTCTGGGGGAACTGGTAGTAAATGATTATGAGGCAAATTAAGTTCCTATATTAATGACTGTCCCAGAAACTCCTTGGAAGAGGTTGCCTTTATTGGTTTGCTGTACTAACTGAGCTTGTTATCTACAATTCTTTCCTCAATCAAAGCTTGCATGGCATGGCACCCCAAAATATTTGCAAAAAATTATAACTCATAGTATAAATAGAAATATACTACAACAGAGTGGATTAAAGGTATCCACTCTTGACATACTTATATCTTGCTTTGAGCTGGTAAAATAATACTTCATTTCACAAGAATGTTTGTTCAATATGGATAGCAGCACAACACCATAGATCAAATTATTTAATGATGGTGATCACTATACTTATCTTTACACCTTTAAATATTTCACCATATTTAACTGATTACACTTTTTCCACCAGACACCAAACAATTTGAAATCAAGTATTTAAAAAAACAACTTTTTGGTGGTATCCTGAATAAACAAAGTTATTCATTTTTTTTTTCCTCTTTGTAATGAAAACTCTAGGCAAAATTAGAAAAGTGCAAACTTTATTCTGAGTCCAATGTTTCTCCTTTCTAAAGTCTTCTTCACATTACTGAAGTCCTCTGCCATCAGGTACCCAAGGCACTCTTTTGGTACCCACTGCAAGGCAAGCAAAGCCACTGATCAAAACTATCATCCTATCATCTGGCCCATGTGTTTAGTTAGAAAGTAACCTATGAAAATAAGACTTATCCTTGGAAGAACTTTATTCAAACACCTCTGACCCAGGTGATGAATTGGAAAAAATATACCAGAATTATAAGAACTTTTGGGACATCCCTTCACCTGGAAATTATGAGCCACCAATACTCTCTGGCTCTCCATATTCTATGCATATGTAGCCACCATCCTCCAGACCTGAGGATGCTAACCCTAAACAATCAGAGCAACCGCTCTGGCTTTCCAGGTACCTTATTCTGATACAAAATGTTCTGCAACTTTGATTCATGGCAATCCCCTAAGGATGAGGCACATTCCCACCTGCTATAATGTTGTGCTTCAGCCCAACCCTGAAACCTTCTTTGCCTTCCTGGCTACTTTCCTCCCCTTCGTCTTCTAACTGGGTCTTTTGATTGGTCACTTCCATAAATTAAGCCTTTCACATATCTCAGCTGTTCTATACATCTGTCTCTCAAGATCTCAGCTGCTTTTACTATGTATTTTGTTTTATAGTTTTAATAAACCACATGAAAATAAAACTCTAATTCTAGAACTGTCCTAGTTAGGAATATATTAATAGCGTCATGCTCAAAGATCTTCAACTATTTTCTGAAGAGCTATAGTTCACTTGCCATTTTAAATGATTCGCTTGTTGAATGCATTAATATCTGCTCTTCTTTCCATTAAATGAATATGAATATTTTTAAAACATCAAAAGAGATATACAGTAAAACATTTTGTTAACAAATAAACAGAATTTTGGAATTTTGATTAAAATGGCATTTGGCAAACAGTGCTTGCTCAGTCTTAAGGTAACTACTGTATATTAAAATATTTATGAAGAATGGGTAGATTTAAATATAGATTGGTAGAAATAGATACAGATGAAAGAGAGAAGGAAAGAGAGAGAATGAGATAGGGAGAGAGAGAAAGAGAGACCTTCAGAGCATATCTTAATTAGGAAGCATTTTTCTACTATTAATAATATATAATTAAAGATCCACTTAGCTCTGAATCTCTGGCCCACCCTTTGACCATTAGTGCTGTCATTCTCAGTGACAGGGATTATGATTTGTTCATTTAAGTTCATTTTAATGGTTCCAGGGGATTGATCACTGTCAAACACTCTTCTAAGTGTTGACTCATTCCTTGAATATTGTTTCCCCAGTTGCCATAGTGGCAAAAAATGGTTATTTAGGAATTTCTTTTTTAAGTCATATTGTACTGACCCCATTCTGTCTTGGTAAAGTTAATAATTTTTTACCCAGGGTGTGTAAGTATGATTTTTATATCTTAGAGCTAAATATTAAATGATTTGGGGGAAATAATCAGATTAAAAATCTCCTAGAAACCTATGCAAACAATCCTGAATCTTTGTTCCAAACATAAAATGAAAATCTAATTTTTCCAAATATCAAAAAATTCACTAATTGAATTTGTCTTATCTGTTACCTATTTGTTTTCTTAATCATTTTCTATCTGTATGCATAATTTTAGAAATTCATGGAGAAATAATGCCTAAATATAATTTTATCTTTAAATTCAGTAGTCCTGAAATATTTAAAAAAATTTTTTCCATTCAGATCACATTTCAAAAAAGGGTGATTACAGGTATGTCTACTAGAAAATTAAATATATATTGATCATTGCATGAAGCACATTCATTTAACAAATTTTTGTTAAATATTACCTTTGCTAAGCAAAGCAGCCTTCATGGAACATACAGTCTCATAACGTAAGAGTTTTTTCAGTCAGGGCTGTTATCCTTGCTCTGGGAGAAGCCTAAGTCAAACAAATTAGATGGAAAAGTAGGATTTTTATTGTATACAAACTAAATGACCATCAGAACAGGGCTTCAGGTGGCTTCAGGGACAGCCACAATGTCCCCTAGACCATATGCACACTTCTTATCTCTAACTCTGGATGCCGGCTTTATCCTTATTGGCTTTAGGCACCAGATAGGGACTATATTTCCTTGATTCCTTCCAATTCCAAAATTCTTGGGGAGAGTCTCTGACTGTCCCACTTGAGTCACGTGCCTAGCCCGTGCTCAATGGGGTCACATTTGATCACTAGCAATCCCTTCTAGCAATGCATGTGATTTTTTTGATAGAGAGGGGCATAAATTTCCAAACTGTGTGAACAATGGGAAATAGATTTCTTCCTTTTGAAGAGGTATTCAGTGGAAAGGCCAATAACTCTCTACTCAGCAAGACGTATTCCTTAATCTTTGATAAATATGTAATTACAAAGTACAGTGATGCCCAGGGAATGCCCAGGACTAGAACAGAGGATCAGAGCTACTCTGTAGCATCGGAGAAGACTTCTTGAGGGAACTGAGGTTTGAGATGAGATGTGAAGGATGAATGAAAGTTGGCTCAGCAGAGAAGCTTGGGAGTCTTTGAAGCACAAGGCCATGAGTGGAAGAAGCATAGCATGTTGGAGGATCTGAAAAAAGCTGGTGGGAGGGGTAACAGGAATGACAAGACAAAGGCTAAGAAGGACTGGCCAGGTAGTATAATGAGGCTTCAGAGGTGTGTAGGACCTTGTCATTACTCTAGGAACATTGGTATTTATTCTAAGAGCAATGAATAGCTTTGGGAAGAAAATATTTCTTGTAGCAAGCGGATTTATATTTCAAAATGATCACTCTGTCTGGACTATGAAATTGGATTGGAGGCAACGAACCTGAGACGGAGAGGTTAGTTAGGAGGTGGTTGCGGTAGTCTAGGTGAGGCACTGAGCTTGAATTTGGGAGACAGCATCCGGGATGGGGCTCTGGGAATACTGCACCTGCTAAAAGGGACAATGCAGCAGCATGTGCACCAGATTTATTCATTCCATCCCAGGCCATGATTTGCTAATTGAGCCAGTGCAGCATGA